>JAPKLW010001831.1:0-32293 GCA_026898455.1 Plectranthus barbatus | reverse complement strand
CGGTCCAAAACGCGCTCGGCCGAGCCTTCCTTGAACCATGGCTCGGCTGAGCCTGCCCACGCTCGATCGATCAAACTCTCTGAACCATGGCTCGGCCGAGCCTGCCCACGCTCGGCCGGTCGAGCTCTCTGAAATGCAGCTCGGCCGAGCCTGCACAAGCTCGGGTGGGCGACACCTCAAAACCTCCAACTTCGTGCGATTTTCCACCAAAACTCCACCGAAAATGCTCGATTATGCTCAAAACTGAATCTACACACATGAAACACACAAAACACGAAAACCAAACCAAAACACAACCAACCATGAAGAAAAACCTATGATACGAGCGTAAAATAACCAAAACAAGCACACAAACACACCAAAATATAGGTCAATTTACGCACGTATCATAATCCCCCAAGCTTAAACCTTTGATTGTCCTCAATCAAAACAAAGAAAAGTTCTCAACCTACCTCAAATGATTCCTCATAGCTCATCATAGTTATCTTAGCATGCTCAAGTAAAACGAGATTATCACCTAACTTTGTAACTAGGTTAATGCCAAGGACATGAACCACTCATCAAGATTGGATACAAGAAACGAAAGCACTCCCTCACGTGTTTAGGGATGATGAGATTTCACACATTCACAAGATATCGAGTTTGATTTCCATAGGCTTTCATCCACTCTCACCACTATACTTCAACGAGTTAGTTTCTAGAATCAAAAAGGTCTTTACACGGGTTGTAACGTGGCTAACTAAAAGGTGGGTGGTTTTGGGCCAAAGTGACTAAACTTCTCAATTTCCCAAAACCCCCAAACTTATTCTTTTCGAACCACTACAAACCCCGAGGCTTATTCTTTTCACAACACTTTTTCTTTTCTCTATTTTTTTCTTTCTTCTTCTCTCTTTTTTTTCTTTTCTTTCTTTTCTAGCACCATCTTTCATTCATCTTGTTGGTGCTTAACAACACACATTTTATTTCCTTTTTTTTTCTTTTTCTAACACTTGCACCAAAATTTTGTTTAGTAGGTGCTCATTTTTCTAGGATCAACAATGATCCTACATTTCACCCTTTTCTTGCCTCAACATTTTCATCATCACAATTCCTATCAATTCCCAACCCAACTCTCATCACCGTATTCACCCTCATACACTCTTTCCCCCCAAACTTGATCCTAATTATATCAAGAAGATTCACCAAATAAAGCTCAATCACGGGGGTCAAAGGTATGAAAGGCAAAATTATGATAAAAGCCACCTTATACTCCCAGTGTGAAAGGTAGGACTAAGAATCGATGGCCTAAGATCATTTTCTAGTTACACACTCATACCAATAGATAGAGAAATCTCGTACTCTCAATCTTGCCACTCACAAACAAAATAGATATGACAATATCATAGCTCAAATCTCACGGCTTTTTGTCAAGTCCTATGCATTAACCATGTACAAAGCTCGGCAATTCAAAAGTTAAAACTCAAATCATGCTTTGACAAATCGATTCCGCTCTATCATTGGTTAAAGGAGGCATCAAACTTCCCTAAGTAAATCATGATTAAATCTCAAGTCTAATTCGGGTTCATCATACACAAACACAAGCACACAACATTCCTACAAACAATCTACATACCATAACACAATGCAATTAAATCTAAATGGTAGAAGAACGATAGAAAGCATTACCCATCAGTAGGCACGATCTCCGCTCTCCATTCCTTATTTGCACCTACTCAAAACAACACACCACCAAAAACTTGAGCATAAACTAGCCAATTAAGTTCTCATTTCCACCAACTTCCACAATCCAAGCATTCAACAAAAATAAAGCAATATGCACAAGTTCCACCATTCATTCCAAACCATAATACATTCCACATACCCATGCCAAATAGAAAGAATTAAGCACAAGTAAACTTGTCAATAAAAAGGTCTATCCATTCAATCATCTAAATCATTCAAAAATTCACATCCAATCCACAACCAAAGTAAGATAAGTAGATCAATACAACCATATCGAATTCAAATCATTATTCAAATCAACTAGACTAAACTAAACTAGCTAAGAAAGAGTGATAATGATGATAAAGGGATAGAGAAGAATAAACCAAGACACCGGCTACCGGCACATCCCCCCAAACTTAGTCAAGTGAGACTAAGTTTGCAAAAACGGTGGACGGTGCATCGTCACTCCTCTCGATCTTGTAGCTCCTCCTACAAACACAAAACCAAACAACTAATCATTTATTCAAAATAAAAGCAACTAAAAGAAATTAAACAAAAGAAATAAAATTGGTTGGGTTGCCTCCCAACAAGCGCTTCCTTAACGTCGGTAGCTAGACGACCTTACCGAATCATCCGTTGTCAAAAATCTTGTGAATTTTGTGTATACCTTTCTCTACCGATCGCATATTGCTTGGAAGCGACTCATTGATTGATCTTCTTCCTACGCTACCTCCAACCAAACTCACACTCATTACTACTCGAATTTTTCTCAACACAAGCATGCTATCTAACACCCCATCTAACCATGTCTCAATCACCAATGACCTTTCAAATACAACATCAGAATTATTACATCTCCTCAATCTGTCTTCTTTATCAACTAACTCGTAAACCTCATTCACCTTCTTTGTTAGCACCACCTCTTTTTCAACATTTTCTATTAACCGGGAAGTAAAAGCAAACACCATTTCTCCACATAGTCCTCCCATTATAGACTTCTCCTCATACTCTTCTTTGAATAGTTGTGCAAAAATTGGAATTTCTTGAATTCCCTCGGGTGAAGGTATCTCATTATCACCGTTCTTCATACAATCCTCATGTTGCACCAACTCGTTGGTGCTCTTATCCTCCTCATCTTCTTGAGGTAACACTTCACCCTCCTTTTGTGGTTCTTCCTCTTGCACCACTTCTATCTCCTTTTCTTTGACTTCATCACTCGTCATCTTCGTATCTTCCATTTCCTTTCCTTCTTCAACATCACTCACACTTTCCTTAGATTTCATCACAAAGCTTGAACTCTTATCCCCCATGCCTTCATTAATCACATTGCCACTCATCCTCGGAATGAGTCTCGTGTCCTTTGAAACTCTCTCTTCTTGATCTGTTTCATTCCATGGATTGACAACTGTTGATTCTTGCATTGGAGTCTCTTCAAGTTTCCCCTCATACTTCTCAAATGTTCTTTCATTCACCACCTCACTATCTCTACATGGCCTCTTCATGGCTTCGGGAAAAGAAAAAGTGATTCTTTTTCCATCAAATTGAAAAGTTAGTTGGCCATGTTTCATGTCAAACAAAGCTCCTCCCGTGGACAAAAACGGCCTTCCCAAAATAAGAGGAACATCTCCGTCATCTTCCATGTCAAGTATCACAAAATCAGCCGAAAATATAAAATCTCGCACTTTTACTAGCACATCCTCAACAATCCCTTTAGGATATGACAAGGACCTATCCGCCATTTGAAGTGTCATGGTGGTGGCTTTAATCTCCCCAATTTCCAATTTCTTGAACAAAGACAATAGCATTAGATTAATGCTGGCTCCGGAATCACACAAAGCACGAGTGACTTCAACTCCTCCAATCACACAAGAAATAGTGAAACTGCCTGGATCTTGCCTTTTGAATGGCATCTTCCTTTGAATCACTGCACTACATTCTTCAAATAGGTACACCGTCTCATATTCACCAATCCCAAACTTGTTCTTTTGAGTAAACATCTCTTTCAACATCTTGACATGTCCCGGCATTTCTTGTAATACCTCTAGTAAAGGAAGGTTTATATGAATCTTGCTCAAATGTTCAAGAAATCTAGCAAACTTCTTGTTCTTCTTACTCTTCTCAAATCGTTGAGGATAAGGCATGGAAGGATTTGCTTCTTTTTCAGTGGATTTCTTTACCGTTGCATCTTGATCTTTAGCTTCTCTTGGTATGACTTCTTCTTCTTCTTTGAACGTAACCTTCTTCTTAATAACTCCATCAACCTTTTCTTTCTCGCTTTCATGTGTCCCTTGCTTTGGTCCATCATAAGACAACCCACTTCTAGCGGTTATTACTCCACAAGCACCCTCCAAGGGACTTTCTTCCTCATGATTTAATTGATTCACTATGCACGCCACTTGTGATTTAATCTCCTTCAAACATGTCTCGTTTCTTTCGCACTTCCACTCAAAATTTCCTTCCACTTCCGGCATCCTCTCTTCCTCTTCCAGGTATAAAGGATTCGAATAATTCTCCCACACTTGTGACGACTCACTCCTATTGTCCCACGGATCAAATATAGAGTCTCCACCGTATGGCTCATGCCTCAATTCTTGATATCTTCTCATTGGAACTCCCATAGAGTACCCTTCTCTTCCATATCCTTTACCTCGTCTCTCGGCTTCACACATTAATACCTCGATCTTCTCTTGCATTGAAGCCATTTGATCTTGCAATACTTCTATACCACTTGCTACTCTCACTGTGTTCACTTCGTCGTAATCCCTTCTTCTCCTTGGCCATTGACTGTTATTATTAGTTATCCGCTCAATCAAACTCCAAGCTTCATCCTCTTCCAATTCAAGGAACACTCCTCCCGAAGACGCATCCAACAACATTTTCATCTCAGACTCCAATCCACCATAGAATTGGCATATTTGTTGACTCTTGGAAAAACCATGGCGTGGACATTTCCGTATGAGCTCTCGGAACCTATCCCATGTCTCATATAGAGTTTCATCGTATCTTTGTCCGAATGAAGTAATATCTGCCCTTCTCTTCAAGGTTAGACTTGGTGGAAAAAATTTGAAAAGGAACTTCTCCCTTAACTCTTCCCATGTGGCTATATTTGTCTTGTCTAGACCCTCAAACCAATGCCTTGCCGAATCTCTCAATGAAAATGAGAATAATCGCATCCGAATCAAGTCTTGAGGAACTTGATTGATCTTGATGGTATCTGTGATTTCCAAAAATCGGGATATGTGCACATTCGGATCCTCGGTAGCATGTCCTCCAAATTGATTATTTTGAATCATTTGAACCAATTGAGGCTTGATTTCAAACTGCATGGCATTTACTCCAAGTCGGAAACCACCGGTTAACGGCTCTACTTGAGGTCAAAAAAGATTTTGGAGTGGCCTACGAGGACCATTCCTCTCATTGAGCAATGCCTTCATCAATTCAATTTGTCTTTCCAACTCTCCAATCCTCATGGTATCTTCCCCCGGATTAGCCATTTCCAAATCAATCTCAATACTTCCTTGGTCTTGGTGTAGTTTCCTTTCCAAGAGATCGCGAGCCTTGGACCTCGTTATCATACACACCTACAATTCCACCAAGGAAACCAATCAAACAACAATCAACTTTTATCAAGCCAAAGCAATTAACAACCAATCAACTAACAAAAAGCAATATAATTTCTAACAAGCATAAACACAAACACCTAGTCTACGAACTTCACTTTTCCCCTAATATCTAACAACCTACTAATTGAAGTCCCAGGCAACGGCGCCAAAACTTGACGTGCCTCTAGAAGTTCACCCTCTAAAGAGCTTGTCAAAGAATAAATTGTCAACCCGGTTCCTTCTCCGTTTCGCCTATTAGAGTACTAAAGTACCGAGTGAAGTTGTGTAGCTAGGTAAATTTCAAGTCGTTGAGTTTTGTCTAAAATCCTAAGAAAGCAATGTAAATCTAACTAACCAAAAATAACAAATCATCATAATTTTATCAACAACTCACACAATCAATATCCAATCACCGGTAAATCAAGACAACGAAGTATGCAATTAAAGAAAAGAGGATGTTGAGTCAAGTTTGGATGCAATCAATTAGGTCGATATTTGTTGTAAACTCAATTTAATTCCTATGAGGATGGACTCTCACCCTACCCTAGTCGATCCCTTGTCACGGTGAACCGACCGTTGATGAAACTACCACCTCAAACAGTCACGTTATCGGCTATAGCTCACTCCAAAAGGAACGTGAATCATTGCCCTATTCACTCTACCCGAACATGGATTGGATAAAGTAACACAAGGAAACATGCTAATCGCGACACTCATATCCGCGTAACGGCTGCAATACTCGTATTAATCATCACCTAAATTGGCTAATACCTACACTTAGGGATTGTGAAAAGGCTCTAGCATGCTCCAATCACACATAGAAAGGTAAACAAGCAAAAATCAATTCTAATTTCATGCATCCTCTCTCAATTCAACATCCAATAGAAGTTTAGCTCATCATATCCATCAATTGTGCAACTACAAAACGGAAATTGTTGAAAATCATTACAATTGAGAATAGAAAGAAGATTCTTCCCTAATTTGGTCTTGTGTCTTGATCTACCAAGCTTGATTCTTCAAATTTCCTCCAAGGAATGTGGTTGAAGCTCCTTGGTTGTGGATGAGAAGAATGGTAGTTACGATCGTGAGAGAGAATTCCAACTTCTACAAATGAAATATGGCCAAAAGTCCCTCCTAATTCTAATTCTCCCCCTTTTATAGACAAGAAAAATGACCCTCGGATCGCCCGATCGAAGAATGGCTCGCCCGGTCGAAGTTAGAAACCGCCAAATTGTTGAGCAACAGGACTGCTCGCTCGGTCCAAAACGCGCTCGGCCGAGCCTTCCTTGAACCATGGCTCGGCCGAGCCTGCCCACGCTCGATCGATCAAACTCTCTTAACCATGGCTCGGCCGAGCCTGCCCACGCTCGGCCGGTCGAGCTCTCTGAAATGCAGCTCGGCCGAGCCTGCACAAGCTCGGGCGGGCGACACCTCAAAACCTCCAACTTCGTGCGATTTTCCACCAAAACTCCACCGAAAATGCTCGATTATGCTCAAAACTGAATCTACACACATGAAACACACAAAACACGAAAACCAAACCAAAACACAACCAACCATGAAGAAAAACCTATGATACGAGCGTAAAATAACCAAAACATGCACACAAACACACCAAAATATAGGTCAATTTACGCACGTATCAATCAACGAATGGGGTACAACCACAATCGACCTCTATAAAATCCACAAGGTAATATGTATTATCACCCCTCCAACCGCTACAACCCGAACTTCTCCTACGCAAACCCCAACAATGCATTAAACCCTCCGATGCAATTGGAGAGTGGGGGGAGTAGTAGTCAAGGCGGCTATGTAGGGGGAAGTGTTAGATTTGGAAATCAAGATGTGAGGAACAATCCAAGTGAAGAGTTGGAGAAGAGGTTCAAAAAGTATGACAGGATGTTTGCGAAAATTCAATTAAAAATATCATCCATTGCTAAGAAACTTAGTGAGAAGCACCAAGTTGGGAAGTTCCCGAGTGATACGCAGGTCATTCAAAAGAAGAGTTGTAGCATGGTTGAAGGTGAGCAAACTCAAGATGAGAGGACATTGGTCATGACTCCGAAATTGGAGAATGTGGAGTTTGAAGTGGAAGAAAAAGCCTTGGCTAAGGAAGAAGTGAAAGTTGTTGAAGAGGAAAATGTCAAGGATAGGAATGAAGTTCGAGGCAAAGAAGTACTTTTCTTTGATTATGTGAGAAAAGGGACATCGAGATGCCAAATTCGGAGGAGATACAACGTGTGCCATTGCTTGATGAATTAATTGAGGAAGAGTTGAAAGATGAAGGAGACGTGAAAGATGAAAGAGATGAGCAAGGAGGAAAAAGAGTGGCTAACAAGAAAGAAGATCCGGGAAGTTTTATTGTAAGTTGCAAGATAGGGGACACGAATGTTAAGAAAGCCTTGTGTGATTCAGGGGCGAGTAGAAATGTCATGTCTTAGAGCTTGTATAAGGAGTTGAATGATGGAGAATTGAAGCCCACTAGCCAAGTACTTCAAGTGGCTAACCATGCCCTCTTTTGTCCTCGAGGGGTTGTTGAAGACGTGCATGTGGAGATTTCAAGCTTTACATTCCCGGATGACTTCTTGATTGTGGATATGGATAATAAAGGGGTATTCACTTAATCTTTGGGAGGCCATTCTTGCATACGGCCGACGCTTTATTCGACATGAAAAATGGTGAATTAACTCTCCGATGTTGTGGAAAAGAAGTTGTTTTCTCCTTACCTTCAAGAAGTTTAGATGAGATAAGAGTTGAAGAGCAAGTGGAAGTTGATAAAGAAGGTTTGAAGAAAAGACTTAATGAAGATGATGATCCGGGATTAGCTCATATGGATGCGGTGAATGAAGAGTACGACGATCTGGGGGATTATTTACAGCATGAACGAGGGAGAATGAAGAAAGCTAGAGTGGATGAGGAGCCACCTCGGAGTGCTAGGCAAAAATTGGTCTTCCCGGATGAGCATTGGGTACTTGAACGAGGTATGAGTTCTGGATCCGCTCCTTTTGATCATGATTGACAAACTTGAGGTAAGAAGTCAAGCTAATGACTATAAAGGAGCGCTTGTTGGGAGGCAATCCAACGTTTATTTGCTTTGGTAATATTGATTTTATGAATAATTTTGTTGGTAGTTAGTTTCATTGGTTTTATTGTTTTGCTAATAATGGATATAGGATACTTTATTTGTGGATTTTTTGCAAGACTCACTTGATTTTGTGATGAGAATTCATATTTTGGGAATGTGTATACCTGAAATGGAGTTGAAAACTAAAGAAATGATGCTTGGAAGTGACAAAACAGAGGGAAATTTTGCCCGGGACTATTTCGGATCGCCCTGGCTGGGGAAGGATCGGCCGATCCCAACCTTCGCTATTGTGGGATTGGCCGACATCAACAGAAATTTGAAATTTTTTCGGGCAGAGCATGAGATCGATCGAGCTGCTGTAGGCTCGATCGATCTGGATTGGGCAAACCCAAATTCAGGCGGACAAACCCTCGGATTGGTTGATCAACTCTCGGACTGGTCGATCCCTGCACAAATTTAAAAGCAAAATTAGGGCTCATTTCGCCCCATCTCCATTTATGTCGAAATTCGTCCTCTAAAATCCTTTCTTGTGCTTTCTTTCTCTGATTTGAAAAGTTCTCACTCATTGATATTTATCATGGCCAGCAAGAAAGCAAAGGGGAGTTCTTCTTCCTCAATTGGGCGCCCAAAGGGATTTGATGATAAAGAGTTTGCAAGATACAAGAGTTTGATGGATAAGCGGATTGCGGGCACCAAATATCCATGCAAGGATAGTTTGAGGGCACTTGGGTTGAAGAGTGATGTATGGAGTCTACTCAAGGGCATTGGATGGTCGAAGTTGCTCACCGCAAGTTGGCAGGCCTACATTGAATTGACAAAATAATTCTTGGCTTCCGTCACTATCTTGAAAGGTCCGAATAGCAATCCACTTTCAATGAAGTTCAAGATTGGAGGTAAGGAATTCTTTTTACAAAGGCATGAACTTGACAAAATCTTTGAATGTGATGAGAATTCTGTGTTCGTGCCGGAGGAATTGAATCTTGCTGCTTTTTTGGGAGTCCATTACTGGTTTGACATTTGAACGGTCGTTTAACATTAAGTCTTGTAGAGCATCCGCTATTAGGAATCCTGTTTTTAGATACATTCATAAATTGGTGGGTGGATCGGTGTGCAGTAGGTATGAGTTGAGTAATGTGATTTTCTCGGAGCTTTACATGTTACATGCTTGGGTGAATGGATTAAAATTTTTTGTGGGTACTATGTTAATGGATCCATGGAGTAGGTAGTGGAATTATAAGGCTCCTTCTATTAGTGGTGTTATGATTACTCCCGTCTTGGCTGCTATGGATACTGCTTCGCTGGTGGCAGGAAAATTCTTGGTCCCAGGTTGACGTGGTGACACATATTACAAGTTTGGGAATTTGGTTATTCGTTTACCTTGTGCGGAGTATACTGTTGTGGCTGATTTGGAAGATAAGTCCAATTTGTTGATGGACTCGGAGGATCACAAGGATGTAGTGGGTGTGTTGTCCTAGGAGGGTTTCTTCACGATCTTGAATCATTTGTCTAGGGAGCAGCAACCCGGAGGACTAGGAGCTAGGCTGAGCACTGGGGCACCATCACAACCACCTATGGAGAATTGGCAGCAGCAGCTGGTCTCGATGATGCAGCATACCGCTGACTCTGTTGCATCTTTGTCTGTGTCTATGAAGGGTTTGGATGTGCGGATGACGGCCTTGCCGTGTGACTTTTCTTCTTTTCAGACGGGATATGCTGCGGACCAAGTTGCTATTGCTGCTAGATTTGCTGGCCTCGATTGGCGAGTGGACGAGGCTCAGAGGGATGTGCATGAGCTGCTGCCTCGTGTTCCAGTGCCATACCTTCGCCGCCGCCGTAACCGATCACCACAGGGTCGAGAGAAGTGATGATGCACCGTCCACCATTTTTACAAACTTAGTCTCACTTGATTAAGTTTGGGGGGTTGTGCCGGTAGCCGGTGCCTTGGTTCATTCTTCTCCTCTCTTCTCCTATCTTATCCTGCATTTAGTTAGTTTATTTGTCGGATGATTTCTATCTTCAATTGTGTTGTAAAATGATTGATTTGATCAATTTTGTATATGGATTTGGATTTAGATGTGATTTATGGTTTTTATTGTTTGATATTTGATGTTGGATGGAATTATTGATGAGTTGGTATGAATGGATACTTTCTATTTTGTTTGGTTTGTGGATATGATGAGTAGATTGGTTTGAATGGTTGTGCTAGTGGATAATGTCTTATATTTCTTTATTGTTGGTTTGTGGTATGATTAGTGGATGAGAACTTAATGTTATGAATTATGCTCAAAGTTTGCTGGTGTTTTGTGTTTATGTGAGTAGGTCAATAAGGCATTGGAGAAGTGGTTCGATCGTGGATACCGATGGGTAACGCATTTTATCGTTCTCTTGCCATTTAGATTCATTACATATTAGTTGTTGTTAAGGATTGTTTGTGTGTGATGAACCCAAACTATGCTTGATATTTACTCATGATTTACTTGTGAAGTTTGAAGTCTACTTTAACCGATGATATGGCGGAATCTTGTTGTTAAAGCATGTTTGAGTTTAACATTTGAATTGTCGAGTTTTGTGTTTGGTTAATGCTTTGGACTTGACAAAAAGCTGTGAGTGTTGAGATGTGATATTGTCATATCTATTTTGTTTGAGAGAAGCAAGATTGAGAGCGAGAAATCTAGAACTTGCGTCTATTCTCTATGTATTAACATGAGTATGTGACTAGAAAATGATATTAGGCCATCGATTACTAGTCCTACCTTACACATCGGGAGTATAAGTTTTTACTTTGATTATTATTTTCCCTTCATATCTTTAACCCCCGTGATTGAGCTTTATTGGAGATCTTTCTTTGATATTATTAGGACCAAGTTTGGGGGGAAAGAGAGAATGAGGGTGAATACGGTGATGTGAGTTTGAGTTCAGAATTGTTTGGTATTTGATATGGCGATCGATGAGGCATGAAAGGAAGGAAATAAAGAGGATTGGTGCAAGTCATAGAAAATGGGGCACCTACAAAATTGTAAAAAAAAAAAAGTATGGTGCAAGTCATGAAAAACATATGCACCCACAAGAAAAAAAAAAAGAAGAAAAGAAAGAAATAAAGAAAAAAAAAGAGGAAGAGAAAAAGAGGGAAAAAAAGAATGAAGAAAAAGAAAGAAAGATTTGAGAATGGAATAGGCCTCGAGTTTAGTGGTTAATGATAACGTTTTGGGGGGTTCTTGGGAAATTGAGGAGTTTAGTCACTTTGGCCCAAAACCACCTACCTATTAGCTAGCCACGTTATAACCAAAGCAAAGACCTTCTTGATTCTAGGAGCTATCTCATTGTAGTATAGTGGTGAGAATGGATGCAAGCCTATGGAAATTGAGCTCAATATCTTGTGTTTGAGTGATTCTCATCGTTCCTAAACACGTGAGGGAGTGATTTCATTTCTTTTATCCAGATGTGATGAGTGGTTTAAGTCCTTAGAATTAACCATGTCACAAAGTTAGGTGAGAATCTCGTTTGACTAGGACATGCTAAGATAATCAAGATGAGCTATGAGGTATTGCACGAGGTAGAATGATTGTTTTGATTGAGGACAATCAAAGGTTTAAGTTTGGGGGATTATGATAAGTGCGTAAAATGACCATTATTTCGATGTTTGTGCATGCCTATTTGCGTTCATTTTACTCCCATATCATACGTTTTTGGCTTCCTTTTGTTGTATTTTCGTGTTTTGTTTGTTTCGGATGGTGTAGGATAGGTTTTGGGCATAATTCAGCATTTTCGGCTAAGTTTTGGAGGAAAATCACCCGATCCGAGAGTCAAAGGATGTGAGGATCGACCAAGAGGGCAGGAAAAGCAGTAGGATGGATTTCAGAGGTGAATCTCGGTTGATCCATTCTTGGATCGACCGATCTGAGCAGTTCGGAGGCTAGACTCGACCGACCCTACAGAGATCGGCCGATCTGGGCACTTCAGAGGCATATCCCCGGCGATCCAGCAGAGCTTGGCCGATTTGCCATTTTAGAGATAGCTTTTGATCGAGCCAAATCCATCCCGGTCGATCTGAAGTGGGTTGCTGTGGCGGTTTCTCCATTTTGAGTCATCTTGGGTGATCCAATCTCGTCCCAGGCGATCCGAGGTTCTACTAGCTCGTTATATGAGAACTTTTGTCAGTTTTACACGAAAATTAGTTAGATTCTCTCTACACTTCCATCTCCCATCTCCTTCCAAACCTAATCCAAGGTGTTAAAGAGCTAATACAACCTCACTTGGTGAAGATTTGAAGAGTTCAAGGGTAGATCAAGATCAAGATACTCAATTTGGGGAAGAAATCTCTCTAGATCAATCAATTTTAATGGTTTGTTTTCAATTCAAAATTGTAATGTTCCAATTAAAAGGTATGGTGTTTAAACATGTTTTGGATGTTGATTTGAATAAAAATGTGTGATGATTAGGTTGAATTGTGCATGTTTACATCCCTCTATGAGATTGAATCATGCTAGATCTTATTCTTATTCACCTAGGTGTAGGTAAAGAGCCAACGTAGGTGATAATTGATGTGAATATTGCAGCCAATACACAGATATGAGCGTCGTGATTAGCATGTTTTCTTGTGTTCCTTGATCCAATCCCTGTGCGGAGGAAGGGCATAGGATGATGATTTACGTACCATAGGGAGTGAGTTAGAAGCTATTAACGTAGCGGTTTGAGGTTTCTAACATCATCTACGGTCAATTCATTGTGATATGGGGTTGGCTAGAATAGTTTAATAGTCCATCCATTTAGGGATTAAATCGTGTTTGCATCTAAGTTCAACTTAATTGGAGCACATCCGTTTTCTTATCAACGTCCATTCTATCTCTATTGAGTTTTTGTGAATCTTGTTCTACCAAGCATTTGAAGAATTGGAAGTATTGCTTCTGTTTACACATTGTTTAATGATGTTTAGTGATTATTGCTTTAAAATTGTTCTAGTTTAGTTTACATACACGCCCAGATTGTAGAATACAACTCAACGACTTTTGATTTCCTAGCTATAAAATTCCACACGATTAGATAGTAATCCATTGAGCGAAACGATTTAGGGACCTGTATTGATATTATTACTTGGTTTGCATTGAAATTGAGCAATCATTTTATTGCCCATCAATACCCGCATCTTGAGTAACAACAACTTATGTAGAACATTCTGACGACGAGATTTAGGTTATCATATCCGAGTATTAGGAAGGGGGCATTCCATGAAGAGCTCTATAAGGTTCATCGTGTTAAAGTCTTGCAGGCTGATTAAGTTCAAGCACGAGTGATAAAGTTTGAGTGGTACTGCTCAGGAAAATAAGAAATTAATTAATTGTGTGAAGCATGTGAGAAGCTCCAATTAACTTATGAATGTCCAGTAACCTTAAATATGGGATTTATCAAATTAATGCAGCCCGTTCTCAAAACGTAGTAATAAAGGGATAGGTCAGTATTAATTCTTTCGTGAAAAAGAACTAATATTAATTAATTGATTCTATCCTAGGTTGTGGACATTGGAATTAGTTAATTTAAAGACCCATTTTATTATTTGCATTAGGTCTGAGGTCTAGCCCAAACTAAATGTTAAAAGGAGCCCACTAGGGTTTAACCCTAGGTTTATAAATAGCCCTCATTCTCTCCTCAAAATATATCAGTGGAGAAATGTTGGGAATTATGTAATAATTCTCCCTTAGATAAAAAATTGTAAAAGATTTTGTTGAATCAAAGCTTTAGTAGGTTGGTCGATCATTGCTGAAGTCTAGCATAGTATATCAACTCTTATGTAATGTCCTGTTTAGGAAAAATGTCAAGTTGTAATAGATTAGATTGCTAGAAGTATTCTCAGCAGATGGTAGCTGCTAGAGAAGTCAGCAGACAAGGATGACTGCTAAGAAAGAAAGTAGTCATGTGCTAAGAAGAGTGATTGCTAAGGTGCTAGCAATCATATGCTAAAGAAGAGACTGCTAGGAACATTCGCTTAGCGGTCAGCTGAATGATGATAGCAAAATGCTGAAGGATTTAACAGTCGCTACTACTGTAAGAAGATAGCAGAATGCTAAAGGGGTCAGCATTCGCTGCTACGGAAGAGATTGCTAGAAGCTATAGCAATCACAAGCCAAGATATCAAGTGATAGTAGAATGCTGAAGGAGTCAGCATTCGCTAGTACTTAGCAAATTGCTAGAAGAGCTCAGCAAACAAAATACTTAGCAGAATGAGTTAGCAGAAGGTTTCCAACATTCTCCGATAGAATTCTAAGCGGAAATACCTAGCAACGACTTGCTAAAGATGTCCGTTCTGATAGAAGGTACAAAAAGGCACTGTACCATGCCGGAAGGAGAAGACCGTTGTGTCAAATGGGTCTGGAGATTCAAAGTTTGAATCTCCAGATATAAAAGAGAAGTCCAACAGAGAGAGACACATCTACTCGTACCTATCAAACTATTGCTCATACTCGCACATTCAAACACTTGAACAACCAAAAAGGCGAACAGAGATTCCTTTGACAAAAGCGAACAAACCAAAAGAGAGAGTTGTCAGTTGAGAACCCTCTTAAAGAGAAGTATTCAAAGCTCTCAACAACCATAGTGTCCCCCATGGAATATCTGACACTATCTTGAAGAGATTCCTTGACTTTGTTCAAGAATCCAATTATTGGGATACCTTCCATACTAGAAAGCATCCAGCAGTCACATCTCTGAAAAGAGATTGACTCCGACGAGCTGTTGCCAAAACCAGACAAAGTTCAGGAGAGAACTATAAAACCTCCATTACAGCGAAGGACAAGTTTTATGAAGGTGCACCCTTGACTTGGCCATAGCTGCTGACTGAAAGATTGAAGCAACGGAGGATAGTTTTGTAGTGGCTAGGTCGAAAGCTCAGTACCTGCTACAAGAGATAGGCAATTCCTTGTACTTCAAATATCTTTTTAGTGAAATTCTCAGTGATACAACTGAGGAGTGGACGTAGATCTTTAAGATCGAACCACTATAAATCTTGTGTGTTCTTTACTGTTTTATTGCTTATTGTTTGACTGTTGTGATTTGAAACCTAGCATCGACAGTTGCTAGTGTATACCTCTGAAACAACCCTAAGAACAATTCCGAACTAAACATTTTTGACAAGAACTTAAGTGCAAGATAATCGTTAATCTTCCACTGCATTCGTGTGTGAGTTATTTGTTATTCACCACGACGACTCTGATTTGGGACCAACAGAAAACCTATAGAGAGAGAGAGAGAGTGAGAGGGTGGCGCCATTAGTGTAGAGGGGGGAGAAGAAATTCAACTCTGTCATGCACATCACAATCCGGTAGAATCCTCATCAGTAGCAGGATTGAACAACATTGGTATACAGATCTAAAGATCTAATCAGGAGAACAACCTTCTTTTCTTCTAATTTAATTTCTTTTAATTAAATCTTGAAATTAGTTCTTCTGTACTAATTTCTTATTCTGCATATTTAAATGAATTGCGTGGTGGAATCAAAATTTGGATTTAACGTGATGTTCGATTCCGGCAATACAAATTAAAAGGTAACCTTATTATCCATTGCATTAAATTCATAGTAGCATGCTAGGATTTAATATCGATTGGCAATTATTTTTACATCCATGAACGATCCAAATTTCCTTGGATTAAGTAATTCAATTCACGATAATGAAATCCCTACAGTTAGTCCCTCATAGAAGTGACAGACTTGCATTTCCAAGTTTATACCATACACATCCTCAAAAGCTCCTTATACCGCTTCTAAGCCTCATACAGTGATTTGTCGTACCTATGGTTGAAATGGGTGATAGCTAATTTTCTTTTGAGGAGGACGCTGGGTGGGAAGCACTTAGTTATAAATTCTTGTTGAAGCTCTTTCCATGTGCCAATTCTACTGTTGCCCAGGCTGGCAAACCATGACCGGGCTACATCTCTAAGAGAGATAGAGAACAACCTCATTCTAATAGAATCTTGAGGCACCCCGTTCTCCTTCACAGTGTCGCAGATCTCCATCAATTGGCTGAGATGGGTGTATGGATCCTATATGTCCTTCCCCACAAACTGGTTCTACTAAACCATCGTTATAAGGCCCATCTTCAACTCAAAGTTGTCGACTTTGATGCCAAATATGAATCACGGCTCCTCTTATTGGGGAAGAAATCTATCAAGAATCAACCTCTGTGGTCTAGCGATCTCCAATTTCCTCTGGATATTCCTGCCTCCTCCGTTTAATCCTGTCAGCATTGCTACTTGTTCGGCTGTGCTACCTATGCTACTCTTATATGCTCACAAATTGGCTTTCCTCCGCTGTTGTTATATTTCGAAGTGGAGCCTCTTGTTCGTCCTCAATCTTAGTTTATTTCTCCTTCTCTTTCTTTTTTTTACTTTTGTTTCTACAGGTTTCTTCGATCTTTAAAGTATAATGCCTTGAGTTCTTGACCCTTGGCCCTTGTGTTCATGCACCTGCGAGTGAGATAAGGCAGAAATCAGTATGCATCGAGCAACATAGAGCTGTGTAGATTGACGCGCATGAAACGTTTGTATTGTGCTCATAAATTGAAACAAATTGTGAAAAAGAACTCACGCAAGCGAATAGTAATAAAAACTCAATCCAACAAAGATCGAAACAATCCAATAAAAAGATAAAATCTAGCTATTCCTCGACAATAGTGCAATTTGATTGCTGAAAAATTACCAGACTATTGTAATACAACCATGCAAATAAATTCATAAAACCTGGAGGTTTTCGAACCCAAGGGATAAGTATATCGAAATTATCTTATGTACTTGATGCAGTTCATCAACTTATTATTTGAGAAAATCAATTTTCAAAGGTTTTTAGTTTTTTTAAGAAAATAACTATTAGAATGAGAATCAAATAAATAAAGGCACGGATCTTAGGGAATTCAACCAATCAAGATAACATGCATGAAACAATTATTCCAAACGCAAAAAACACATATGCTGGAAAATCTGATAATATAAAATTAATTCCTTGATTTGGCAATTGAAACCTAGATTACTAATAAGTGACTATCTCCTCTCTGTCTCAAAAACATCTATTAATCAATCTCAGTAAATATGCAAACTAAGTCCCTAGAATTGATTCTTCTTTTTAGGACAGAAAACAATCATATTAAACCTTCGCTTCCTATTATTAATTTTCTTATCTCGGTCTTTCCATTAACAACTATCAATCTAATCCAATTGTAATCTCTCAATCCTTCAATTGAAATAGATTTTAAAAATAGACCAGATAGTTTAAATCAATTAATTAGAGTTTGAAATATTGAATCAAAACATGCAATCCAATGGAGAAAACCCTAGAACCTATTAAGGTTTCTACCCAGACATGCTAAAAGCTGACATTAAAATAAGAATATTAAATTCCATTTAAGTACACATAGGTGAAATTGCTGAAAACTAAATAAGAAGTCAAGATGATCCTACCGGAGCTTAAACTGCGCGTTCAAAATGACAAGGAGGTCATGGTAAAAAGGATCAGATCTGACAATGGTATTGGGTTTTGCAGCGGTGCTTTAATGGATTTTTGCGCTGATGTTGGGATAGGACATGAAAGGTCCACTGCTAGAACACCCCAGCAAAATGATCTAGCAGAGAGAAGGAACATAATGCTAAAGGAAGCCGTAAGGACCATGCTTCCTGATACAAACCTTAGAAAAAGATATTGGGGAGAAGCAGTGATGATAGCAAGCTACACGTAAAATAGAAGTGGACTGAATGCTCGGTTTCAAAAAAACCCTACAAAATTTACCATGGTCGTAAGCCTTCCCTAGCTCATTTTCGTGCTTTCGGTTCACCATGTTATATGTATAACAGTGGGAAGTCAAAGTTGAGCACTTTTTCTCCCAAGGCTGATCAAGGAGTGTTCCTAGGCTACGGACATCCTTCCCACAAGGGTTATAGAGTGCTGAACAAGACAACCTATCTTGTGGAAATAACATGTAATATTATTTTTGGTGAAGTTATTCTAGTACGCAGGACCGTGAAAGAGTAAGGAGAAGTTATTCAGGAGACCAGTGATGTCTATGGATAATCGCGCTCAAATTTTTCCCATGCCGAACCGATTGCTCTAACTAGGTCTATGAGTGAAAACACATCTCTGCAAGAAACCTCGATTGGTCATCAAACAATTGGGAGAGCTGGTGATGCAAACGGCATTGCTGTGGCCTCAAAGAGTAAATCTCTAAAAGAAAACACACATCTAGGGGGTAACTCTGGAAGGAGGATTCATTCATGAAAACGAAGACTCTACAGAAAGTCCTCCAAGAAATGGCGAAAGGACTACTAAAGATAACTTTGCTAAGGATATACCGGAGCAATCTGTTGAGGGAACAACCATTGCTAATCCAGCAGATACTAATCTTGTAGATGGAATTCCAGCAGATAACAATCCAGCGAATGACAACTCAGCAAGAAGTCTTGAGAATTTTGAAAATTTACAACTATTTGATGTTCTTGTTGCAGGAACTCCAACTATAGGACCCAGCAGTCAATCCATTCCAGTCACAAAATTGTCAAAGCCAAATTGGTTGCTAAGGAACCAACCATTAAACGCAATATTGGATGACCTTACAGATCCAGTACGCACCAGACAAAGTGCTCTGCTAGCCTGTTACATTTCATAGACAAAGCCAACCAAGGTTGTTGAAGCTTTACAATCCGCCAATTAGATTAATGATATACAAAAAGAGCTTCCGGAATTCACCCGCAATCATGTTTGCGACTTAGTGGAATGCCCTACTCACCTATTAGTAATCAACACAAAGTGGGTGTTCAAGAATAAGCGGGATGAGAATAGAATCATTGAGAGAAATAAAGCAAGGCTCATAGCCAAAGGATACGCTTAATGTAAAGGAATCAATTTCAATGAGACATTTGCTCAAGTACCATACTGGAAGCAATCAGGTTATTCCTTGCATATGTTGCACATTATAACTTCATTGTTTTTCAGATGGATGTCAAGAGCTCGTTCCTAAATGGAGAACTCAAGGAGGAAGTCTACGTGGAGTAACCTCCTGGGTTTGAGCAAGGCGACAAGGTGTACTGATTGAGAAATGTGCTATATGGATTAAAGAAGCTCCCAGAGCTTGGTACAAGACGTTATCCCAATTCTAGCTGAACAACGGGTTTCAGAAAGGGAAAATCGATCGCACTCTCTTCCTGATCAAGGATGCTGAAGACATATTGCTTGTGGAGATATATGTTGATGATATTATATTTGGTTTCAAGAATCTAACCTTATGTGAAAAATTTGCAGAGCTTATGTAGAACCATTCTAAGATGAGTATGATAGGAAACATGTCCTATGTCCTAAGCTTACAAGTTTAGCAATCCAGCGAAGGGATCTTTATACATCAAAATAAATGTACAAAAGAACTCATCAACAAATACTGCCCGGAGAAAACTAAGACTCTGCAGATACCCATGAGCCAAGATTGTTAAATATCTTTGGATGAGGAAGGCAAATTCGTCAATCCAACATCATACAGAGGTATAATTGGTTCATTTTTGTATCTAATGGCCAGCAGCCAAGATATTTTGTATGTTGTTGGTGTGTGTGCAAGGTGTCAAGCAAATTCAAATAAGTCACACATGGAGTCAGTAAGGAGAATCGTCAAGTATTTGAAAGGAACCAAATTGATTAGAATTTGGTATCCCAACGCTGATGATCTAACGCTCATCGGATATTCAGACTCCAACTTTGGAGGATGCATGATTGGTCGCAAGAGCACGAGTGGAACATGCCAATTCCTTGGACACAAGATGATTAGCTGGTTCAGCAAGAAGCAACACTCGGTAGCAACATCCACAATGGAAGTTGAATACTTGGCTGCTGCGAGTTGCTATACACAGGTGTTGTGGATCAAACGATAACTTCAAGATTATGAAGTCAGCACCGACTATGTTTCGATTTACTGCGACAACAATAGTGCGATGTGCATCACAAAAGTCCAGTACATCACTCAAGGACCAAGCACATCGATATTAGGCATTATTTCATTCGAGATCACATGGAGAAAAAGGACATTTTTGTGGAATATATATGAACTGATGATCAACTCACTGACATCTTCACCAAACCTCTAGCAGAGAGCAGATTCAAATAACTGTTTCTCAAACTTGGACTGCTGGAGTTGGAAAATGTAATGGAAGAATGAGTCCTAGCTCTTATTCTATTTCTAGTCTTCTCGGATTTCTTGGACTTCTGAATTTTATGAGGATTAAAGTGTGTCCGAGCTCATGCTTTCAAGATTAATTTTTTGTTAATTAGCAATCATTAGGATTTTTACCGTACTATGATTGCTGAGTTACTATTGCTGCGATGGATTGCTAAGAAGACTTATTACTAAATGTGATAATCGTTGAATTTTTTACTACGAATATGATTGTTGAGTCTAAGGTCTCAGCAGAGTCCCTTATGATTGCTGAGTCCAAGATCTCAGCAAAGCTCCTGACAATTTTTGAGTCCAAGCTCTCAACAAGGCGTTTATGTTTGCTTTGTCATTTGCTAGTAAATCTCATTTAGCAGATGCAATCCAACGAATGAATTTCAAATCTCTTGGTAGGTGGGAGTCTCCAATCGAAGGAAACTTTTGCTACAGGCAAAATTAAATGCAGGAATTAATGCTCTGTAGGAGAGCGACGAATGAGATATTTCCACGTTGACCACTCGCACACTATCATCACGTGGGTCAAATGCGAATGGTCGCACCACACCACGTTCGATGATCTTTCCAGCTAGACAACACGCTACAACCGTTCGATCAAACTATCACACTTCTCTATAAAAAGGGATGATTTGGGATTCATTTAAACCCTATTGCACTCAGAGCATTCATTCAAACTTCAAACATTCTTTGTTCAACCCCATTTCTTTCAATTTTCCTAAGTTTGGAAAGTACTTCAATGGCAGAATCTTCAAACTGTACCAGTCCCATGACAGAAATATTTGGCTGAGGGACTGCTCTTGCTATTACACAAGAAGCACATATGCTGATGTTTAATGTCATTTTCAGAAAGGAACACATCGACGATTCAATAGGGCATTGAAGTCTTGTTTCAATAGCCAAAAATAAAAAAGAGGGAACACTTACCAATGCACATAAGAGGGTTGCACAGGTCCAGAAAGATAAGATCCACTATGAGCCGCTGTGTGCAAATCATTTCCCTCCATGGATTCTGAATCGGCTCAGGAGTGAAAGGTTGATGAAATACTTGACTGCA
Source organism: Plectranthus barbatus (assembly GCA_026898455.1). Classification (NCBI taxonomy): domain Eukaryota; kingdom Viridiplantae; phylum Streptophyta; class Magnoliopsida; order Lamiales; family Lamiaceae; genus Plectranthus; species Plectranthus barbatus. Next base: position 10,660 of record JAPKLW010001831.1, on the reverse strand, counting down.
AAACCGCTGAGGTTCAGGCTGCATATGGTGGCAGATTTCTATGCCAGAGCAGTCATCACTGAAGATATGTCATCGTTTACAATGTGTGTTTTTTGAACCTTGATCATAGCAAGCCTGCAAGTGCTTGCTGCCAAATACGGTCTATGGAATGAAGGAGAAAACATCGCCACCTATAAGGTTGATGATAAGGATGAGATAAAAAATCATTGCTTGCAGTGGAAGCAGGAGAAATATGTTGAGAAGCTGTGGAAGGTTGAAACACTAATCAAGCAACTCACAAAATCGCACAAGGACTTGGCCATAATGGCAATTCGGATGCTTCAGTGCAAAGCTAGTTCACACTTCGAACTCAGCGTGAAGAGTATTTTGTCATGATGGTATTGGACGATAACATCCACCACAATTGGGAGGAGTTCATCTATAGCAAAGGGTTGGAACATGCACAGAAGAACATAACAATCAAGACCGAACACATTTTATTTAAGGGTTTATCCTCGAGGCAAAGTTAGATAGAGGCGAGCCCCTGCTGCCCATAGATTACACGCCGGTCACCAAACACCACCAACCACAAGTGGATGTCAAGCATTCGAGCATTCAAACAGGAAAAAGGAATTTGGATCTGAATAATCCTATCTCCGGCAAAGAATCATATGATAAGGGAGAATTAATTCCACAAATTGTCATCCCCATGACCGAGAAAGAGATATAGGAGGAAAGTAGGGAGGCAGAGACTGAAAATTTGTTCAAGGAGATGGAGAAACTTCCAGATATCACTCGCCTAGATCGAGTTGAGAAGCCCCCGTAGAAGACGAGGACCCCTAGCCAGCCCTAGCAAAGATGGAAGCAAAGGCAAAAGGCGCCACTGGAGAAAAAGTAAAAGAAAAAAGGCACAATGTTGTTGAAGGGGAAGTCACCACCCAAAAGGGAAGGGGTGATGCTTTTCAAGGGAATACCATTTCGGTATAATTTCCCACTGATGTTTCAACTCCAAGAAACCCCAAGATAAAGTTGATGTCTCTGAGTGAGTAAGAATCCAGAAAAAATGCTATGCTAGCCAAGGAGATGGCAAAATGGCAAGAGCAGAAGGATTTAACAAGGTTATGCAGGGGATAACTTTTTAGCAGAGATGCCAATTTTTAGCAAGTCAAGGCATCTGCTGAGGAATTTGCAGAGAAGCAGAGGCAGGAGAAAGAGAAGGTTGCTGAGAATGTAGTTGCCTCCACATCAGACAAAGGCAAAGGCAAGTAGGTTGTTGAGCCCGAGGATGATCAAGCAGTTAATCCTAATGTTGTCTCTAATGAGGAGTTCAACAAGATGTTGTCTTCAGGTTTCTTTAATGAGCCCACTATCGTGCAAGGCGGTGGTAGTGGTGCTGTAATTATTGGACGGTAGATTCTAGTGCCAGGGGAAGGGAGCCATGTCAATCTGGTTGTTAAGCCCACCATTACGCAAGGTGGAAGTGGTGGTGCTGGAGTTGTTGTTGAGCAGACTGTCGCGCAAGGAGAAGACAACACTGCTAAGATTTTTGAAGATGTTGTGAAGGCAGCAGTGCAAGGGGATTCTGGCCTTGAGAAAGTGGAAGCTGCTAAGTCTGCTAAAGCCAAGAACACTGAATCATCTCAAATCAAATCAGATTAGGAGTATGATCAGTATTTCCTTAAATGTGTTTAATATAAAATTCTTGGTGTTGTGATGTATGAAGATCTGCAGGCCTTCATAGAAAACAAGGGAAAGTTTTTGGAAATTATCTATGTTCCACAACCACGGGCAACCATCCTGGCATGACTAGCCGAAGAATTGAAAAAGAAAGTAAGGCTAAGGGAAGAACAACGTCTCAGGGCCCTAGGATTTTCACCATCTAAAGTCCCAGGATGGGCTACTATTGTTGATTCCTCCAAACATCTTGAGGAGACCATTGACTCCCTATTGAAGATGCGTGTTGCTTCATCCACCCCCGAAGTGTCTGGTTTATCCTTGAATTCTATTCCATGTGATCTTGATGGGGAGGTAGTTGACATATGTGCGGCGTCTGATATTGTTGAGGTATCTCTGCCGGTTGTTGATGGCAAGGGAATAGGGAAGCAGCCTGTGATTGAGACTATCTACCGCGTGCCCCCCACTAGATTACCACACCGCCAATTCTGATCATAAAGAATCGCTCAATGGTTTCCGACAGTGGCGGTTGCTAATGAGGATAATGCTGACCTCATCCCATGGACGAACAAAATTTTTTTATTTATTGAGGCCCAACTCTCAGAGGAATTCCTGACCACCTTTGCTGCAAAGTTTGAAGGTGAATCTGCTGAACTTCTTTTTCACAAGAAGAAATTCCAACGATGGAGGAGGTTTGAATTTGTAAACCAAGAGTTATCTTTTGATAATTGTACCATTTTGATGGCTAGTTTGGGGTTAAATTACTGGTGGAGAGAGGAGGAATGGATTGATGATAGGATGGATCAGACGTCCAAGAGACAATACTAAGAGAAGTAGGTGTTGTAGCGGATTGGAAAGATCAAGGAGCATCGTGCTGATATGGGAGACAGTTCATAGCCCCAATTTGTCTATGCCCCAGTTGCTGAGTCTTCCACCTCTGGATCGTGTTGAGGTCTTTTGCAACAAGGAAGCAGACTGCTGCTGCTGCTCAGTTGCTGGCCCGTTTGACCAAAGAAGATAAAGAGAGGAAGAAGACTGAAGAAGAAAGAAAAATGGAGGAGTTCCGTCCTCAAATTTTGGATATCATGATCTGTCTTGTTACGTGCTTAATCATTTATGAGCCAGAGCCAGAATCTCCCAAACCGAACATTGAAGACATCAGCATTAACATGGAGCAGGCCGTTGCTGAGATTGTGACACCTGCAGAGGAGCCCAGTCCATGGAGATTGTTGCTGAGAATCCACCCTCTTCTACTAGCCAAGTTGTTACTACTAAGCTACCCCCGGTCCTAACTATTGAGCCCTTGAGCTCAAGTACTTTTCAGAGCGATGTTCAGGCCTACATTGATGCTACCCTGGATTCCAGAATGGAAAAGGCCAAGGAAGACATGCACCTATCAATGAAGGAAGAGTTTGCATCTTTCTCTGCTAACCTTTTTTATGCGATCAAAGAGGGGGAAGAGAGACAGAAGACTGAAGAACCTGAAAGGCGAAAGGAAGAGGAAGAGAGCCGTCTCCGCTTGGAAGCTCGCAGAAAGCTAAAAGATGATTTGAGGAGACAACAAGAGGAAGAAGATAGAGAAGAAAGAAGAAGAAAAGAAGAGAGGGAACAAATCGACAAAGAGAAGAGAGATGCCCTGGTCGACAAATTAATGAGGTATACTGTAACATCAATTAACAATCTCAACAAAACCACTGGGTCTCCAGGTTCAAATAATGTTGATTCCAATTCCTCTGCAACTCAGAAGTAATTTCTTTCAATCTCTGTATCTCTGTAACTTTTGTTGGTTTTATTTTCCTTGTACTTCATTGCTGAAATTATTTAATGGAAACTTACCCAGATTGACGACAAAATCTCATTTTCCAATCCTGATCTTTTTGCTTAGCTGAATTTACACTCTTTGTGTAATCAGCAAATTGCATGTGGATTGTATATAGTTTGTTATTATTCATATTTGTATCACTTTGTTTTCTTCTTGTGTGAATCTTTCTATGTGCTTAATTGTTGCTGAAATTCTAGCATTTTACTAAATCATTCATTTGGGCTTTAAAGTTTTATCGAGCAATATACTTCCTATTTTGAGGGGGAAGTTTTTTTAACAATACTGAGTCTAAGATGTCGACATACTGAGTTAGATTACTAGATTTATTTTTGTAAACTCAGGAGTCTTCTTTCCCGTGATCAGTAAGATAGTTTTTGGTAGGGCTTTGATCGCACCAAAAAGGGGGAAATTGTTGGGAATATTGTACTCCTTTGGTCGTATATTATTTGTATTTGTTTTGGTGCATCAAATTTAGGTTTGTTAGTCTATAACAACTCAACATTGTGCTGAAATTGTAAAAGTCAAGTATAGGATACTTTTGGTTGAGTTGTAATAGAGTTAGGAATTGATTGCTAGCGGTTGATGAAGGAGCTAAACAAAATGCTTGAAGAATTGAAAAGTTAGCAATGTTCCTGAAAGATTTGGAGATTGCTGAAGAGGCTAGTAAAGCAATGAAGATAAGGAAAGTTAGCAAGAAACGAAAAATACATGAAGATTGCTAAGGGCACTTAGCAAGTCTCAAGATTTCTAGAAGAATATAGCAGACAAATAATGAAGAGTCTAAAGTAAAGCAAAATAACAATATGCTAGATCTCAGCAAATGCTTAGCGGACTCAGTTGAGAGTTCCTACAGCAACATTCCCAAAGTCTAGCAAACGTCTGCAGCAAGCATATCAAAAATGAAAAGTCCATCAATCTCATGATTTTAAGGAATCTCCTAGATTTGAAGGTTTACATATCAAAAGTCAGAAGGATTCCTAGTACACTTGGAGATCCGTTCTGACACAAGGCCTGGGTGACAAAAAAGAACGAATCAGCGAAGGGAGACCTGAAACGTCTCTGTGTAGTTCAAAAAAGGAAGGAAGAAGATTGGTCATTCACCAATCTGTCTCTAACGGACTAAAGATTCAAAGTTTTAAATCTTTGTGTATAAATAGCAGAGGATTTGCAGAAAAACATAAGAGATCAATCATACGTAAAAATCAAACACAAACTCTACCAAATTCTCTATTGCTCTACGGAACACTTAAAATTTTGAGGCTTCGCAGAAGCTATCCATGGCGATAAACACGAGACTTTAGAAGTTTACTTCTAGAGTTATCTTGAAGTTCTTTCTAATCCTAGAAAGAACTCAACAGTCGTCTTACTCTGTAAGGTTGACTATTACGGGCTTTTGCCGCAAGTAGGATAAGTTCTAGGAGGAACTCTAAAACTCCTAAGTCCGGCATTCAAGGAGGCTGCGAGGTGCGTCTTCACTCCAAGAGTTGCTGAGAAGATTGATATCGGGGGAGCTGCTTGAAGGTGCGCTGTGGCCAGACGGAGGTGCTGCCTGCAGTTAGAGATCAAGTTCAACTCCTTGTATCAAGTTCTAATGAATTTCAGTAAGCAGACTGTAGAGTGGACGTAGGACAATTGTCCGAACCACTATAATCCTTGTGTTTACTTTTTCCTGTTATTTATCGTTTATCGCTGAATTGAAACCCAGCACCTCAAAAGTGTTGGAGTATAAATTGCATTCGATCTAAGAACTTTTTGAACAATCTAAATCCTTGCTGAGTTAGAACCTCAGCAAGATAAGTGCAAGAACCTTTAACTTTCCGTTGCATTACAACTACTTTGATCTCGGGACCAACATATATATATATATATATTGCGATATGATATATCATGCAATGTTCTTTTGTAATTATTATATTTACTTATTTTAAAAAATAATATTATTGGAGTTGTATAATTAAATAATATAATTATTTAATTTATCTAATGCCTTAGTATATAATACAAAATTTTATGAAAGTATGCAATTACAAAAATAGTTATAGTGTTGTTGTTATTATTATTATTATTATTATTATTATACAATTATATTTATTAATAAAATAATAAATACTTAAGCTTAATACAAAATAAAAATTAAAAAAATCGTAATTTCGTCAGTCCAATGGGCCAACCCGAAATCCATAAGATTTGGGTTAGGGTTGAAAATTCCCTACCTGAAAAAAAAATTGTGACCTATTTAGCCCAAACAAATTTACCCACAGTTTTATAGGACTAATCTAAAACCCGGCAGATTAACATATTTGACATCCCTAGGCCAACATCATTGAGCTCACTACTCTCATAAAACCATGTTTGACATGGTTGGTCATCCTTTACATGAATTTATCTTTGAACTAACATATTCGATTTGCAATTATAGTTTCAAAAAAGCACAAATCCATTTCAATCAAAGATGGGTATATTAGATATGTTTTTCCCATGTACTACATTAAATGCACAATTTAAATTGGAAACTTTATTTGCAATTGTCCTGTTTATCTAATCACTGTGATGCGGTTATGTTTTGGCCAATTAGCTTAAAATAGTGAAATTGAAGTAAAAATCATACTAAAAACACGTATGCCAAAAATATTATTGATGGTGAAATTTATAAAGTTATAAAAAATAAATAAAGAGTACTCAAAATGAGAAAACTTCTGCAGTGTTTTATTATTGTGAAAGTAGAGGAAAAATCCATCCTTTTTATAATAATAATGGGAGTATTTATAGAGAAAAAACCCTAACATATAAGGAATGTCGATTTAGATATGGTAGGTATATCTAAATTTTTATTTTCTATGGATAGATTATTTCCTATTTAAATTTGATGCAGATATGAGATATGACTGGATCTTGCTCAAGTAAAAAATAAGATATGCGATAACTTTCCCCTCTTTTCCAGTTTGACATGTGCTTTGAGCCTCTCTCAGCTTATATGGTTCGACCGCCTTGATTCCGAAGTGATTTGATCACTTAAGTGGGTCAGTTCGGGTTGAACCACTGGGCTTGGGTCCTGCCTATTGGGTTTCATTTTCCTCGAAAAGCTGTTTGAGGTAGAGTCGTTTGAGATGAAGTAAGTCGAGATGGCTTAGGCAGCTTCCATTCTTTGTGAATTCTTAAAGATCTTGGTCGGACTTCGGATCCCTCAAGTTGGGTTAAGATATTGGGCCTAGAATCGTTTCATTGGACCGCTTTGTCCCGCAAATGGGCACGCCCATTTTAGGTCACGGCAAATATGATAGAGTTTTTCAAATTTAAGATAAAAAGGATAATTTAGTTATTGGTTTAGCATTCAAAAGTTGAATTCTTAATTTAAGATCTGAAATATCATCAAGTTCTCAATTTAAAATCTAAAAAGTCATAAAATTTTCAATTTAAAATATCAATACAAGTTGAAATCTCATAGATCCTAAATTAAGAATTAAACTTTTAAATTCTAAATTCACAATAATACTATCTATTAGATAAAATTTCAGAAACATTGAAGTATTTAATGTAGTACTACTAGTAGTGAAGTCGTTGTCTAATTTAAATTTGGAGGTTTATCCCATGTGATTTAAAAACATAGGGGAATCTTGAAAATGTGGTTGTAGGGAAGTACATATGCTCTGGGAAAATGAAAGTGAAACTATTCGACAATTTGGTCCTGCTTGGATGGCGAAGTTCCCAAATATACAACAAAAACCTAGAAAACAACAAGTGATGCCATGTGGCCATTGTCTAAACAATATCCTAGTTTTGTCTCACTAATTCTCTCCCCTCTCTCTCTCCTAACATCATCTTCTTCTTGCACAAGTAGTAGGGACATGAAAATCTCAAGAGGGATGAGGTTTGTGTTGATAAATGCAGAAGGCTTGTCAATTGAGAAAATGTTTTAGTGGTAACTAGAATTATAGATATGTGTTGTACGGAAATATTTTTTATATTTATAGTTAATTTTTAATAAAAGATAATATAATTATGTTTAAATTTATATTTCATCCAATTAAATCTAAGTATTTAATATATTTTTACATATATAAAGAAAAATATTTTAATATTCAAAAAATTGTATAAAGAATACTAAATAAGGATATATACTAATAAAATATAAGTAGTATTTATCAGATGAATAAACAAAAATATTTTTTGTTGAAAATATTATATTCTAAATTGCATTAATAACATTGGTGGATATATTAAATTCACAATATATAATTGAATAACTTTGACATCTTTTACACATATTAATTATTATATTTATTTAATATTTTAGCTTAGATATATTTAATTCATTTATGTTATCTTATATGTAAAAAATCACCAAGCTTCCATATTGTCCAAAATACTCATTTTTAATGAGGCAAACTCTCAGATAAAACGGTCTCAACATTTTTATTGTGAGACAAATTTAATGATGTATTTAATTTATTAAAATGATGTATTTCTTTGTTGCAAATAATGTAGTTTTTTACACAAAAAAAAAATATTATATTAAAAAAATGATGTATTTAAGTTATTCTAATGATGTATTAAGGTCTGTCTCACAATAAAAAATGTGAGATCGTCTTTCAGGAGACCAACTCTTTAATGAAAGTATATAAATCCTAAACTTTGTAATATTTCAAACTTGAATTTTGGTATAAAAAAAAATCATTGTTATTATTTAAATTGTGAGCATAAGTGGAAGAACATAATAAATAAAAACTTTTTAATTGGAAATATAAATATCTTATAAAAAAATGAATAAATAATTGTAAGACATGCATAGATTTATTTAATAGTGCACGTTTTTCGAAAATTTTTGGAGAAAAACTTATGAAATTCCTTTAATATATTATATAGATATAAACATTATAATATATGCTTAGTTGAAAAATAATATACTAATAATTTACCAGAAATTCTTAATCCTAAATTTGATATTGATATTTTTTATTGAAGATTATATAATTTATTGAGTCTTGAATGAAGATTTTTTAAATAATCCAGCTAATTATAATAAAAGTTTACGTTCCTCTCAACTAAAAGAAAGTTATAAATAGAAGGGATATGAGTTAGTTTCATCATTCGACAATTTAAATATGAAAATATTACATTTTTTATTACTATTAAGGTTTTCGAACTCTCAACTTCTAAAATCTCTTGACTTCATTAATTGCCGATTGATAAAATTCTATTATGCACTAGTTAATAGAGTGTAAAAATATGTAATGATTTTAGATTTATTATTTTGTTATAATATATATTTTTGTTCAATTATTTTAAAATTTATTGAATCATAATAGGTTTTGAACAATATATTTAATTTTATATAATCCAAATGCACTAATTCTTATACATAAAATTAGTTAATTAGTGGGAAAAACTATGAGTTTTATTATAATGTATTAGTCAACTTTGAATTATATTTTAATGTATCACTAACATCTATATTTTATTCCAATTTTTTTTTATTAAAGAATTATATCATAATATTTAAAAATGTGGCTACGACTTTCGTAGCTTAGTGTTGGTCCCGAGGTCAGAATATGTAATATGCAGCGGTTTGCACTTGCTCTCCTAAACTACTGGAATTCAGTTTAGGGTTTCAAAACAATTAAGCTTAGGTCAAAGAGTTCTTTAGTCAGTTTCACAAGATATATACTTCAATATTTGGACAAGTATTGAAGGTTTAAAAACAAGTTTAAGAAAACCAACAATGTGAAAATTTAAATGAAAGCAGTAAAGAATACAAGATATTTTATAGTGGTTCGGAATCAAAGTCCTACGTCCACTCTTCAGACACTTGGTCTGGTAAATCACTAAGTAAAAATACAAGCCTCCTTATGATCTATGCACAGCCCGTCGGAATCCTCCGTCCTTCGATCTGCTGTGGTCACTCGCCTGGGAACTCCTTGTATGATGTAGTCTTCAAGTTGAAGTGAGGATGCACCCCGCAACATTCTCCTTAGTGGTTGGATGTTTACTGTTCTTCCCAAAACTTCGTTGGTTGGCATACGCCCGTAAGAATCAATATTTCAGAGTAGAACACTAACTACTATGAATATAACTTTGGAAAGTTATATTCACCAAGATAATAGCATAAGCTTTAAGCTTAGCCTCGTGCTATGAATCACTTAGCATGGAAAGATAACTTTAGTCAGGAACTCAAGTCTCATGTATGGAAACACGGAGCATCAGAAAGCTTGGACACACTAACGACTTAGTTTTAAGGGGATTCATTTTTTCCAACTTCGTAACCTCTTTCTGTCGAGGTTGACTCCTATTTATGGAAGAGCTCTCGGGTGTTTAAAAATATACCAGTTAGACTTATTCATCTAGTCGTTAGAGACAGAGAATAACGTCTACTTATAGCCCATACATGAGCATCCTCGTACTGACTTTTACTTAGCAACCATTTCTCAACATCTGACTAAACTTGGTTCTTCGTGCTCCTCGTGCTTAAGAACAAAGACTTCTATATGACTTTCCATAGTCAGTATGAGAAGCCCTCATACTGACTGCCCTAATCAGCATGGCAAGCCCTCATACTGACTTTCCTAGCCACCATGACAAGCCTCATACTGACTTCTCATAAGTCAGTATGGCGACCACTATATTGAGTACCCAAACTCAGTATAGCCTAGGCCATACTAGGTGAAACCAAGTTTCTCGCACGAATATTTCTTCAGTTCTCGAGCATTTCCTATGCTCGGTCTTCAGCACCTAAGTTTTATTACCACTCGATTAATGTTATACAAGGATTACAATAGAAAACTCTAAGGACTGAAAAATTAACTAAGATAACTTTCACAATCTTTGATCCACGAAAACATATGATAATGGAAGGAAGTTTCTAACACTTAGCATAAATACGACTTAGCAATCTTAAAATAGATTTTACGTTCCCACGATATGTTATTCGAAAGCATTCCATTGTACCTCAAACGATCTTTTGTACTATTCCTTTACTAAACTTCTTTAAATTCTACTTTCACACCAAATTACTAAGAGCATTTAATGCCAATTTTAGATTTTTAAATAATGAATGTATATATAGAGAGATATAGTTATATATATATATATATATAGGGAGCGGATCCAGTGAGAAAATTCTTAACGTGAGAAAGTGAGAAATGTGCTTGATTGCATTCACGGCGTTGCTTGATTGTGTTCAGGTCGTTG
>JAPKLW010001830.1:126552-146635 GCA_026898455.1 Plectranthus barbatus | reverse complement strand
TAAGGAGAAGGGTGGATGTTCATAGATGGTGGTTTTAATTTATTGAGTTGGCCACTTGATGGATTTTTAGTCACTTGACCATATTTCCCTACCTTTCACAAAAAGCCTACATTACAACCCTATCAAAGTCCTTTTTGATTCTTGAATTGTGTGCACAAATAAGCAGTGGAGATTTTAGAACTTTTGCAAGCCTATGGTAGAAATTTCTTCATACATGTTGTGAGTGCTTTCATTTGAAACCCAAACACTTGAGTGATTGAGCGATACACTTTCCGTGAGTCTTCCGAAGTTGATGAATATCTTATCTCTTTCAATTGCTTGTGTGATGTGGATTGATGAACCTTGATTGTGATGAATCTTGTGAGGCATTGCACTTTCAACTGCTTGAGATTTCTTTCTTCTTTTCTTCGATTGAGGACAATCTAATATTCAAGTTTGGGGGGTTTGATAAGCTCATATTTATACTCACTTATCTATATTTTTCTCCATTGTTTCAAGTGTTTTACATTATGTTTTTACTTATTTCTGTGCATGAGTCTACTTTAGAGGGTGTTATGCCTTTGATGGGTGAATTTTGCAGGTTTTAGGCCAAATTCATTGAAAATCCGTACCGAAAGCAGATGATGTTCAATGGAACAGTCACGACTTCTTCCACAGATGGAATCTGAGCTAATGGAGCACATGGATGGAAAGATCTTTGAATTAGCTTTCCAACGCAACTGGAATCAGGTCAATCGGAGTTCGGGAGAGGAAGTTATGGCCAAAACCGTGAGACTGCGCAGACAGATGCATCCGTGTCGAGAGACGGGATTTCTGTCGACCGACAGGATTCCTGTCGATCGAAATTCCTTCTGTCGGTCGACACAGAAGTCCGGAAAAGCTATTTTGGGCCTGTTTTGGCAGTTTTTGCTATTTTGACCCAATACCCAAATTAGGTCTTTTTCCCCCTCTATAAATTAGAACTTTCAGGCACGAAAATAGGACTTATCATACATCTTTAATCTTCTTTGCTCTGTTTTTGCTTAATACATTGGAGTTTTTCAAGACATTGAAGGTTCCTATTTTATTTGTAAGTCAATTAATAATATGTTTCTTTATTTTCTAGTCATGATTTGTGGCTAGAACCCTAAACAGGTTCTAGGGTTATGATTTCTTTTCTGATGCATGTTTAATTGATATCAACTCATATAGCATGATTTAATTCTTTGATTTAATTTTATAATCTAGATTAAAAGAAGGACCGAGAGGTGAATTGAGATCTAGGTTTATAGTTAATAATTGATGGATCGAGAGATGAAAATTGTTAACAGGAAGAGAGAATTAATTGTGTTTGTTTTCTGTCTCAAAAGGAAGAAACTTGCATAGGAATAATTAGATAATTATGAGATTGATTAATTTGGTGTTCTTAGACCGAGAGGAGATAGTCACTAATTAATAATCTAGGATTTAATTGCCTGACCAAGGAATTTAATCCACAAACATCTATGTTTTCCCCATTGCTGAGTTGATTGATATTGCATGTTGATGATTAGATTATCTGCCCTAGGATCTGTGCTTTCTTTATTGTTTTAAAACCCCTTTATTTTCTGCAATTGTTATCTTTAAATTCACAAACAAAACCCCAATTTTCTATTTCCTCAAACTTCTATGTTCTAAGAATTATAGCTAGTACTTTGGATTTATCGTTGCACATTCCCTGTGGGATCGACCACCCTTGGGTGTAAAAATATTATTTGCTTAACCGCTTTACTGCAGTTGTCAACCAACAACAAATGAAAGGGGGCAAGCAACCTTTTATGTAATAAGGTGTTGAGATTACGTGGCCACTGCTGATTTTTTTGTGGATTCACGATTCGTGTCGACCGCGTCGTAAGTGGAATGGGGGAGGGGAGACAACACCAGTGGATGGTAGGGGATGGCAATGGCCGGAGAGATGAAACGTCGTCGCCAGTGAAAGAAAGAGAGAGGAGACGTCTCCAATGAAAGATAGAAACAAATATTTCATAATAATTTACATATTTAATTATGGTTACTGGATGAAAGATTTAAGAAAAAAGTTATGGAAGCAATATGATATCTATTTATTAATTACTAATACACCCTTATTATTATTAAATAATAATAAAATAAAATCCAAATATAAATTATACCATTTAATCATGGCCATTGAAAGTGTAAAAATAATGACCCATATTTATTCTCATCTCCTATCTAGAGGCTACTTGTGATATGAATACACCTCTTTATATATATAAAATATTTTTTATATTATTTTAATGGAAATAAAATATTATGTCCTCGAATTCATAATTAATTGATCATGGACAAAATATTTAATTAACTACAACACGTAAAATTAAAAAAAAAAAAAAAGCGAAATAGCAATGGAAATTTCATCCCTAATCGAAAAGAGTCCATCACTAATCAAATTTAGCAAAAGAGTAGCAATGAAAATATTCTATTGCTACAATGTTTGTCACTAAATATTTAGTGATGTAGTTTCTTCGTTCGTGGTGTAGTGATCAAAGTACTTCGCTTGTGATGAGAGGTTATGAGTTCGAGCTTCCCCGGGACATCTGAGTGTATGAATAGGAGTGTAATCGAACCAAGTCGAGCTGAATAATGTTGTGCTCAAGTTTGACTTGTTTAGTATTAAGTCGAGCTTCGAGCTTTTTTATCGAATACTTTGATGTTCATGAACTTTATCGAGTCTTCGTCGAGTCTAAATGAACTTTCTAAATTTAGAATATATTTAAAATATTCATTATCTATATATATATATTAAAGCAAAGCAGTCATTTTTTAGCGAGAACAGTTATTAAGAATTGTCCACCTCAGCAAAATAGTTATTAAAAATTAGTATTTTCAGCACTTATTTTATTTTAAGGAAATTAAGAGTAAATCATTTAATAATAAATTAAATATTTCCTATACGATCCTATATTGAGACAAATTACTTAATTCTTTATTTCAAAATAACATAATCTCAGATAAATAATTTTTAAATAGAAGATTTTAAAAGCTTGAATCAATTTTCAAGATTTATTTTTATATATGAAAATAACTTAATATATGATATCAAGTTTAATTAATAAAAGAAAAATTATTCCTGCCAAAATAGTTATCATTTTTTATTTTTATTTATTTATTTTACTATAATATATATATATATATATAGATATAATAAAAAATAAAAAAATATAGCTAAATTATATTTGTCACTCTTCTTTAAAATATTACATCTCACTTATTTATTATATTTAATATTTCTTAAATATTGCAAATATAATATTGTTTATGTGATAATGTTTTTTAATCAAATCTTATAGACTTTGTGTTTGATATAAGTATTCTAATATTTATTAATATATACTTTGTGTTTGATATAATTATTCTAATTTATATATATATATCTTGAAGTATAATATAGAAAATGATTTATATAAAAAAATATTAAATTAATTATTAATGAACAAAAATAAAAAATTTAAAAAGAATTGTTTAAAAAATGTTAAAATATATAATTTTGTTGATTATATCTTAATATCATAAAAGAAAACACCATATATTTAATCCGCGTATAACATGTATGTAAATCATCACATCACATCAATTTATTTAATTTTTTGCGATTTTGTTTTACTTGATATGTTTTTATATTATAACATATACATGTATTTTAATAAATAATAATAACAATTTTAACAAAATCATATGTGTCATCTTTCAGTAAAAATCATATTTGCACTATTTAATCTTATTTTCTACTTTAAAACAATACAAGTATAGTGCTGAAAAAATTATACAAGTATAAATTTTTGATTGTTTAATATTGTAAAACAAAATCTTATTTTTATAAGCTTTGTGTTTATCTACTTGCTTTGCTTTTTTTTTTTTATCAAATTTATATACATAGTTGAAGGGAGTCCATCTCATACTAAGATTTAGTTTGTACTAAATAGAAATGAATCTACACCATTCATCTAAAAAAATTAGTAGTTGAGATTAAAACATTTTTTCTAGATTTTATGATTTTTTTGCTTTATAAATCATGCTTAATTTGATTAAGAATTATTCATAAAGCAATTAAGCACGAACGAAAATTATGCTTAATTCTTCAATCTTTGATTCTTTAATCTCAACCATTGATGCTATCAATCCGATGACTGAGATTCATTCCTTTTTAACACAAATTTTAATTTTAGCACTTGATCATAACTCTATAGCTTAATGTACTAAAAAAATACTATATATTATAATTATACTAATACCTATATATATATATATATATATATATATATATTTATAACCTTATGATTATATTTTAATATAACTAAATAAGTTATTAAATATATAACTCGTGCAACGCACGGGTGTAAATCTAGTTATTTTGAAAGAAAAATATATTTCTTCAAAAATTAATATCATATTCATGCTCAAATTCAAAATTTTCCCATTACTAAAAAAATTTATCATTATTGTCACTCTTAAATCATGAAAATATCATTTTTATAAAATTAAATATTTAATATTTCTTAATAATTTTAGCTAATAATGATCATGCTATCTCACGAATCGGATAGTGTGATGCTCAAGTTTGTTCGTTTAATAAACAAACTTTATTTAACAAGCTCGAACGAATTTTTATCGAGTCATAATCCGAATAGCTCACGAACATTTTGATTTATATATAACTTTATTTATTAATGGGTGTAGATTTAAATTAGTGTATTATTATTAAAAAAATATATTTTTGCGATCAAATTTCAGACTGTGGCTAAGAAATAGTTTGGCGATGGAATTTTAGGTTTTTACCCACGGATAAATTCATCATTAATGAATTTTGTAGAGTAGCCTCCTTTATTTATCAATATAATTAGCTTCTCTAAATCTATTCGAAGACCTCAGAAAATCAAATATAAAAATCTTCCGATAAAAAAATTTGGAATTAATTTTTCTTGCACCTAATTCCCCATATATATATTAAAATAAAAGTAGGTTTTCTTTAGTTAAGATACTCAGATACATATAATTATGATACATTAACTATGCTGCACAGTTCATTCGAGAAAGCATAAAAGATTTGTATTTAATAAGAAAAACAAAAAACATATTTGTATAGGAAGTAGGTGTCAAGTTTTAAATTAAAACTGCGCATTAGGGAATCCTTTTTGTATATAAAAAGAGTGATAAAAAGTCGAAATATCACACCTTGAAATTTTGATGACACAAAGAAGTCAAGAACACATTCGATTATGATTAATTTGCTTTATTGAATAATCATATAAGTTTTAATATCAATCATTAAAGTTAGTGTGACGTATCACCTGTGTGCAAGTTATGACTTAGCTAGCTAGGAAAATGCAAAAAATAAATATATCTTTATATTAATATTAATTACTTGTTTTATACCGCGCAATACGCGATCAATAATTAAGTTTTTATTTTACGATATCAAAATATTTAAAAAAATTTATATATATATATATATATATATATATATGAGAATATTTTTCATTGTTGCCCAAATGCCTATTTAGTTTTTACCCATCATATTTTATTGTAGTTTTCTTATCAAATTACTCCTTTCGTCCCAGCAGAATAGACTCTCTTACTAAATCGGGCATCTCAACTAAATTGGTCCCTTTCTAAAAATGATAATATTTTCACACTCAACAATAAAATATTCATTTCACTAACTCATTCTACACCGACAATTCTTAATTTCCGTGCCGAAAAGAAAAGAATTTAATAAACCGGGACAGAGGGAGTATTATTTATATATCCAATTATGTATATAAATTTAATAAAAATAAGAGAAGAACAAACTCAAAATTTACAAGGTATAACTCTAGTTAATAAAATAAATCCCACTTAAGAAATTAATAAAAGAAATTTTTGTTAAAACCTAATTGTTTTATGCATCACATTTTTTGTTGTTGTGCAAAAAAATAATTTATTCAATAAAATTAATTTTATTTAAATTTACAAAAATGTAACTTGATGTTTCAATAAATGTTATTGCCTTAAAAATATATTTAATATTTACATCGATATCATAGATATAATTATATTATAATTTATCACATGTATAGTGAATTACATAAATAAGTTTTAAGAAATAATAAAAATGAATAAATATAGTAAACAAATTATTTAAAGATTCTCAGATTTAATCTTACTTAAATGAAAAGGAGAAAATTATTCTTATATTTCCAAAATAAATAGTAAATAAATTAAATATAATTGAAAAATATGTTTACACGATGATTTCATTTCAACTGGGCCTTGAAATTTGGATGAATTGCAACTACAAATGAAATAATCATGATTTTGTGTAGATTCAAAGAAAAATTGTGAACTAAAAGAAATACAGAGAATATAAAGATTTTTGAACAATTAGTTACATAAATTAATACAATCTTAGAAAGAAAGACTCGCTGAAAAATATGTAGAAATTACTTATTTTTTTCCTTAAACGTAAGAATGCTTCCATGATGATTTCATTTCAGGTGGGACTTGAAAATTGGATGAATTGGAACCACAAATAATTTATCATCATGTGTTTATGTAGATTTAAAGAAAAATATTGAAATAAAAGAAAATACAGAAAATATAAACATTGTAGAATAAAATGAGATGTGTTTGTCGAACTTTTGTTGTTTTTTGTATATAAATTAAGTTTGCACGATTTACCCATGTTTGTTACATATCAAGCTTTTGATTTTAATAAACCAATATATGTCACATTCTGGTGTAAATATTATATATAAAACAGTTATATATTTGATAGATATGATAGAGGATATAAATTTTCAACCTAATGTACTCACACTTTTTATTTTTAACATAAATTAATAAATTATAATCTAAATAAAATAAAAAATCAAATTGGTGTAATCATGGTCTATATTTTTAATATATAGATAATACTAATTTTAAGTAACATAAAAAGTTAAATTGTACTCGCATTTTATATATTTTAGTATAAAGTAAAGATACTAAATAAAATAAAACAGAAAAAATCGAACTGGTGTACCCACATTTGAAAAGTTAACTTATGTCTTTTTTTTTACCAATTTAAATTGAATTATAAAATAACATGTGATATTTGGCTATAACTTTATATATAAATCTCTGTAATTATATATATAATTACATTAATGAGTTGCTTATTGTTTATTATAGTACATATTATACATATAAAAAATAATTAATTTGTGCCGGATTTACAAAAAATAATATTTAAGTTATAAAAGATTATATAAATTATAAATATAGATAACAAATTTATTAATGTTATATTAATCTATCTTATTAATTTATCAAAATTATTATTAATATCTTACGATTTTTTAAACATATGAATTTAAAATAATTTTATTTGTAATCATCATTTAGGTTTGTATGTTATTGTATAAATTTAATTATAGCTTGATCACCGAGTTTATATAAATTATTAAAATATTGGTAAAATATAAAATATTTTGTTGACAATTAATGGATTTTTTTTATTATGGATTATAGAAATTGGAAATAAGACTGATTATATTTATTGTACAAAAATGATTATTATAATAAGTATTAATTAATAATTGAAGAGATAATTTTGTGTAAAAAATAAAAATTTATATATATATATATATATTATATGTTAAGGTTGGGGTTTGAACACAAAACCTATTAGATACATAGAATTTTAATATCAACACCATAGACTAATTATACTACTTAATTATCATTGACAATTTTTGCTTAAAAATATAAATATTCATATTCTTTTATAATTTTGGCGGGAACAGTTTTTTTTAGACTTCTTTGCTTAAGTATATATACTAGTATTTCACCCCGTGCGTTGCACGAAAGTAACTGCATGCATCGTGGCGTGTTTTCCTCAATTAATTTTTAATTCAAAATTTTAATACTCCTATATAAGTTATTATATATAAATGTGATCAATAAAATATTGAAAAATAAAAATAAAAAATTGTCCGCTAAATTTGCATCATTTCATTTAGTATTATAAGTTCATTTTTACTATAAAAAAATTAGGGGAGTAAAATTATTTGAGGAGAATAAAAAGAGTATAATTTTTAAAAGTCATCGAAAATTTAATTATATATAGTTAAGCCGTAACAATAATTTTATAAAAAATAAATTATGGCCCGGCTATGCCTCCACCTAGGGGTGTACACGGTCCAGTTTGGCCGGTTTGAAGGTCGAAGTATGGACCAAACCAAATAATACGGTTTGAAAAATTCTCAAACCAAACCGGCCAAATTAATTTTTCAAACCAAACCAAACCAAACCAAATAAAACGGTTTGGTTCGGCCGGTTTAACGGTTTGGAACATGACTTTAACGAGCAAAGTCAAAACATAAAAAAAATTCTATTTTTAGCAATAATTTATTTGAGAAATTAAAAAAAATAAATAATGGTTCTCATCGACAAAGTACAAGACAATCATAATAGAAACAAACAATTTATGACATCAATATATAATAGTTCATATCTCATTCTCAAACATAATAGTTCGTAAAAGGTCACATTATTACGATGCGACAATGGTGAAGCCGACCAACGCTTGAATTAAATTGTGAGATTGTAATATTGGATAGTTTAAGGTTTATTTTAAATTTCAATAAATAAATAAAAATGTAGGAGAAAAATAAAAATTCTATGATTTTGCACAGTATAGGATTCATACTTATTCCGAGAAGATAATAAGGGTAAAAGGAGAGACGTTTACAAATAAATAAATAAAAATTTGTAAATAAAAATGTAGGAGAAAATAAAATATATGATGTTGCGTAAAGGATTTGAACTTGTACATTTTAAAATTCAAAGTATAGCTTGAACCACTACACTAAATGTACTACATTAATATTTTTAGTACAATATATAATTTAAATATTTATTAAAATTATAAACGGTCCGGTCCGGTCCAAACGGCCGGTTTATGTACTCAAACCATGGACCAAACCAAATTATACGGTTTGAAATTTACGGTCCGGCCGGCCAATTAATTTACTCGCCAAACCGGCCAAACCGGCCAAATCATTTCGGTTCGGCCGGTTTGGCCGGTTTGGACCAAACCGTGTACACCCCTACCTCCACCCCAGTTATGCCAATTAGATTGATTATGCATGGTTATGATCAAATAAAAAATAAATTAAACTTATTATTTAGCATAATTGTGTGTTAATGGCTAAATAAATATATAATATCTTATATTATAATATACATAATAATATTATATTTTTAAGAATATTTTTTTTAAAACTTCATTTGTTCATAAACTAAAATTACTTTTATTATTTAAAAATTTAAACACAACAAATAAAATAAAAGGTGAAAATATAATGTTTTAAAATAATAATAAAAATATTTATTGAGATTTATTATTGTTTTTTATTGAGGAAAGCTGACAATTTTTTTTTAGTATGTTAGTGAAAAAAAGTTTAATACTTATTAAAATAATTATTCAAAAAATATAAATAATTTTTTTACGGGAACGATTACACTATTCTATTTTAATATATTTATATTTTATCGCTTTTAAAGATTTTATTTTCTCGATAGTTTTCTTTGTAGCTTGCTTTAAGGATATGTGTAGATTTTTTTTTTAAATGAGCTTAACTTGAATATAACTCTTTGGACCGGTATTTGAATTTTATTAATTTTTTAATTCAAATGTTTATATTTTTTTTAGTTGGCTGAATTATAAATATTTCACAATTATTTATCAGCATGTTTTAGAATAAAACTTTTAAATGAGTTTACAATTTACTTTTATTATAATAAAATTTATGTAGCCATATACTCCAATTTACTTTTATTATAATAAAATTTAGAATATTTTTGGATTATACGACAATTTTCTTTGTGTAATAGACAATTTTCCACGTTTGGACTTCTTTTGAAATAATTTTGACTTGTAATTCTTTGAGCACGTATTTGAGTTTTATTAATTATTCAAATGTTTATATCTTCTTCTTTTAAGAAAAAAATAAAACATTGGGCCGAATTATACATTTTGGGCAGTTTTTTGTCAGCATATTCGAAAAGCTATTTAGTTTACCACTTCACTTAATCATTGTTATATGAAGTTTTTTAGTGGTTTTTAATTGCAAGTTAATAAATTTCTGTAAGTTGATGCTAAAAATTTGAGATCATAACAACTAAAAATGATTATTGACTTGTAATATTTAATATTGTTGATTTTATAATATTAATTTATTAAATATTGATTGGCGGTAATTTTCCTAGTAAAAATTAAAAATTTTAAAATATATTTGTTGATATTGGAATTTGAACCCAGACAAAAAACTTAGATTTACCACTTCAAACCAACTCAACTACATTTATATTTGATATAATTGATAATAATAATGTTTTTAATATACATATGGATATTTTTTATAATTTTGGCGGGAACAGTTATTTCTACACTTTTTTGTTTTAGTATATATATACACTAGATTTATACCCGAGCATTGCACGGAAAAGACAATATCTCCTTTAATAAATTGTTGAGATAAAATATTTTAATGAAAAAATAAAAAATATAATTTGTTATATTTTATATTATGATTGTATATCTATAATATTTTATATCTAATTTTGTGTAATATAATAAAAAACAAATAAATAATATAAAATTAAAACAAAAACTTTTGGCGGGAACGATTATGGTAGACTATTCTCTTTTCATATATTATATAGATAGATAGAGGGAGTCCATCCAATACTAAAAATTAGTTTGTACTAAATAGGAATGAATCTACACCACTCATCTAAAAAAATCAATGGTTGAGATTAAAATATTTTTCCAAATTTTATGCTTTTTTGCTTTATAAATCATGCTTAATCAAATTAAACATGATTTATAAAGCAATTAAGCATGAACGGAAATTATGCTTAATTTTTTAATCTTTGATGTTTTAATCTCAACCATTGATGCTATCAATTCAATGGCTGAAATTCATTCCCATTTAGCACAAATTTTAATTTTAGCACTTGAGTGAATCTCTTTATATAAATATCTATATTATAATACATATCTACACATATAAATAATGATAAAACAATTCAATAAAATTACATTTATAACTTTCATTTGAAGATGTAACATCTTTAGCAATTATAAATTCAAATTACAAGACTGTTGCCAAGAACAACAGCCGCTTATGGACAAGATAATGTTTGCATAATAATCAATAGCGATTGGAAGGAGACGATCTTGAATTTAAATTGCCTCAAGCTGCCGTATCTCCTGCTGAACTTTCGCATGCACAATCGGTTTTTATACGATAATGTCTCAATTATAGAATCTGTTATATCAATTTGGTTGAATGATGATGAATAATGACGTTAATTTGTGGGTGGGTTTTTTTAAGAAGAATAAGGAAGGGTTATGACCCTTAAAAAAAAATGAGGCTATGAAGATACACAGGGAAGAAAATATTTTTCGAGAGTTATAAAAGATAGGGGCTTAGATTGAAAAAAAAAAGGGTCTATATATTTTATTTTATTTTTACTTTTAGTTAATAATTTAGATCAGAGATTATAAAGACAAAATAGTAATATTAAATAATAAATTTTATATTTTAGAAATTTAGGGGCTGTATTGAAAAAAACGGTGACTATATCAAGAATTACCTTATTGTTAGGATTTTTGTTAGAGAAATTCTTCCTTATTTTTTGTTTTTTGGTGGGTCAAAGATTGTAAGCCATCTTAGTCAGTTTTTCAGTTTCTAGAGTTCTAAACTGTAATCCTTGTATAGGATCGATCGAGTTGTAATAGAACTTAGGT
Organism: Plectranthus barbatus; assembly: GCA_026898455.1. Classification (NCBI taxonomy): domain Eukaryota; kingdom Viridiplantae; phylum Streptophyta; class Magnoliopsida; order Lamiales; family Lamiaceae; genus Plectranthus; species Plectranthus barbatus. Next base: position 134,820 of record JAPKLW010001830.1, on the reverse strand, counting down.
TGAAGACCGAGCAAAAGAGAATGCTCGAGAATTGACTACATGCACGCCTTGAAACTTGGTTTTCACCAAATATAGTCTAGACCGAAACTGAGTTGGAGCACTCAGTTTAAGGTTGATCCATACTGACCTTGGGAAGTCAGTATGAGGGATAAGTTGTACTAACCTTGGAATGTTAGTATAAGAGCCTCTACCTTTAAAGTTTGAGCTATTCGAAAGATATCGAAGCTCAGTCAGACTTAGGCATTTATATATGCCCAAGTGCAAGTCAGTACGAGGTTATCCAAACTAGAATTTCTCGGGCTGAAAATAAGTCTGACATAAAGTTAGTGTAAAGTACACTGACGCAGCAGAGCAGAGCAAAAAGGAGACCTAAGGCATGAGCTACGACTGGACAATATAATCCATGAGTCTAACGTCTGAACTAATGTGTCTAACGGATAGAAATTCAAAATATCAAAGGATCTCCTCTATATAAAGGTCTGCCCTTCAACCTTAAACGGTTACGAAATCTGAAAGTCTTCACATGACAAAGGGCATTTTTATAGACCATCTCTCTGCAAAACTCTCTGAGTTTCCGTGTTTTCTAACATGAGACTTGATTCTCCAACTCAAGTTATACACCATGCTAAATTCTCCTAGCACGAGGCTGAAGCTCTCAAGCTAAAGCTCTTCTTTGGTTCTTTGGTGAATATATCTTTCTGAGATATATTCATAGCATTCAATTTCCCAGTCTGGGATTCTGATTCTCACGGGTGTATGCCAACAACCTAAGTTCTGGAAAGAATAGTAAACATCCAACCACCGGGAAGAAGACTGCGGGGTGTCGTCCTCACTTCAACTTGAAGACTGAGTTTTCAAGGAGTTCCCAGGCGAGTGCCACAGCTGACCGAAGGACGGAGGCGCCGACGGGCTGTGTATAGATCGTAAGGAGGCTTGTATTTACTTAGTGAATTATCTGGACTTTGGGTCTGAAGTAGATGTAGGATATTAAGATCCGAACCACTATAAATTTTGTGTGTTCTTTACTGCTTTACTTTTACTCCTGATCCGTTTTTCTATTTCACAAACCGACTTTTGAAACCTTTAATACTTATCCAATTATTGAAGTGTATATGTTGAGAAACTGACTTAACCAGAACAGACATAAGCTTAAGTCTTCTACACACAAAACTGAGTCTACTCTGTTTATTCGAACCAGTGCAACCGTCTTTATTTACTTCTATTGCATATTCAAACCTTCCTGTAACGCCCCCAACTGACCTTCCCAATTTGGGGCCACGTTACATTGATGTTTCAGGTTTTAACCATCAATTTCAAGAATAACAAGCGGAAGACTTAAATATAAATAAGGATAAAACATTCTTAAAAGGTACTTCGAGACAAATCAGTTTAAACATAATCCAAGTTTAAAAACTAGAAAGGGAAGGGAAATATTCAGAGAGTGTAGCAGCGTGTGTGTAGCGTGATGGTGACATGTATATGGAGATACATGCCAGAGGATCTATACAAGTTTCTTCAAAAACCACTTATTCCTCGCCAGCTTACACCCGCTACTTCCATCCCAGCTGCTTAACCTGCACGTTTTAGAAATAATGCGAGGGCTGAGTACTTTCGTACTCAGTGAGAAACATGCCAAAAACATACATTATATAAGAAACATGCTACGCAACTCACACTGCTAAACACGGGGTTTTGTTGAAAGAACCGTGTCAGCTAAAATATTTATTTTGCACACGCTATGTTAGGTGCTATCATGTCTGTTTCAGTGTCTTTTAACTTTGACACACGTTTGATCTGTTTCATGAATTCATCATAAGGTTCTCTCGCCTTAGATGTTTGGGCTCGCTCACCCTTTTAATTGTAAGTATATAATTCATTCTAAGGTTCGCTCGCCTTAGAGGATCGGGCTCGCTCACCCTTTTAATTGTAAGTAATTCATCCTAAGGTTCGCTTGCCTTAGATGTGGGCTCTCTCACCCTTTTACATTCATGTGTGGATTTGCAAGGTTAGCACAGGCAACCATCAGATATGGATTCATATCTCTCAGTTAATCACTTTGTTGATAGGGATCAACCAGAGGAATCGTTGTAGGACATAAAACAAGCATAGCAGTTTTCATTTCAAATCAAAGCATTTTATAACACGTTTTGAAAGGTAAAACACGCATTTTGAGTTTTTACTGAAATAGTTTCCCACCTCGTTCTCGGCTTTTGGCTAGATGTCTTTAGCTAGAATGAGCTCACTCAACCCTTGCTTTCAATTCCCTACAATCAAGGGTTCTCGGGTCAGAACGATAGATCTGGGATATTAAACTTAATTGTAAACAAACGGGACTCGAAAGAACTAGGATAGAATGTCAATTCATAACAACTCAAGCCTCTGTGTCGACCGACAGGGATTTGTGTCGGTCGACGCACCCTGGGTCGACACAGGTTTGAATCGGTCGACTTACTCGGGTCGACATATTCGATATCGACCTTCCCTGTCGATCGACACCTTTCCTGTCGATCGACAGGTTCATCTCGATACCTTCTTCAATCGACATCTCTATCGATCGACATACCTTCTGTCGATCGACAGGATCGACTCGACACCACCCTTTCAATCGACCCCTCTGTCGATCGACACAAAGGATGTCGACCGACAGAGGTCGTCTTCCTCACGGGTTCGCCGGAGCTGAACCTGCAACTCGCGGAATCTTGCGATTCCTTTGGCCGATGATACATGCAAACATATTTTCAAGTTCCCCAGAGCACAAGGACTTCAAATATACCAGTTAAACACGGAAATACGACTAAAACTGAGGACATAATTTACCTCGCCAGAGCTCTTCCGTTCGCGGCGGTTGGTGGTGTTTTCTGGCGTCCAAATGGTGTGTTCTTGGTGTGCGAAGACTCCCTACAACCTCAGGATTACGAATCCACCATCAGATCACCGGAATTCGACCGGAATAACAAGTTATTCAAAAATCGCAAATTAAAAACTCACCCCGACTTCAACCTCCGATAAATCACTCGTTACTCGTCCCCTCGGAGCCCATGAGTAGTCAAATTAAAGCTCTCAACGAGTGCTATAAAATGGTGGTGGTCGGTCGCCGGTCGTTCGCCGGAGATGGCCGGAAATCGCGTCGAAAAAGGCTGACGGGATTGGGGTGGAAATGAGGGTCTCTCACTCTCAAACTCTCTCTCTCTAGCAATATAACATAAGCTGAAAAAGCTTATGTTATAATTCTTCCCTCTATTTATACCTCTCATAATATAATGTATATATTATGTTCATAAACATATTCATACATCTCATATCATATTATTAATATGATACCATAGGATATTTCATAATCCTTGATAAATTCCACCTTATAAAATAGCAATTTCTTCATAAGATATTACATCTTATCTTTAATATGCTTTCTCCAACCTTATTTCTACAATTCCATTCAAATGAATTCAATTGCTCCTCAATTAAATAGGAAATTCCTCTTTATTAATCATATGAATCCTTACAAAAGCTTAATTAAGCTTGGGGCATTACACTTCCGCTGCACAATTTTGTACTCTGATTTCGGGATCAACACCTATTTAAAATATAAATAAAAGTTGTAAGCCATTCATCCAAAACATGAATTATTTATACACCTTTAATAATAATAATAGTAATTATTGTTAATTGGTTAATTAAAATCTGCATAAGATCTGCCCATTGATTGCCTAAAATTATTTCATTCCATAAAATCGTTCAGTATGTTTGTTGAAAAAAAAAAAAAAAACAATTTAGACAGAGTTGTCTTTTAGGGATGAATAGATAATGATTAAGTAATCAAATTATATTTATAGTTTGAAATCTCGTGGATTATAATTAATTGGCAATAATTAAGATTATCTTTTTTAGTGAATACTATTAGTTACGATTATTATTTAATGCCTTTTATAATATATATATATATATATATATATAGAGGTGTAATCATATCACAAGTCCCCTTTAGATGGGAGATGAGAATGAATCTTATCCTTCTATTTCATAAAATGTGTAGTCCAGATTTCATATTTATAATTATTTTATTAACTAATTTATCAAATAATTATACATATTAAGGGCTTTTTAGTATTTTAGCATTTCATAATTAGATTCTTCTAAAATTATAATATTTTCCTTAACTAATTCCTATATTCTCTCTCATAATTGTATTGCGTATAATCTCATTTCCTCACCCAGATTTACCAACCCCAAATCTTCCTCCCTCTTCCAGCCGCAACCACCGTTCTTCACCAATGTCGAAAGAAGAAGTTCCTGGTAAGGATTCTCCCATCTCCATCAAATTGACATCTACTCTCTCTCGGCGGCAAATCCAGGTGCAGCGTGCGATGGCGACGAGGCTGAGAACGCAAAGCAGAGAAGTATGGATTACTACGAAGTCAGAGTCAAGTGTCTCCAATGACGACGAGGAATTATCTGAGGGCAGAGAGCTAGCGCCGCCGAGCTCGCGTGAACGGGCAGTCATGTAGATAGAGGAAGTGAATGGTAGAGAGAGAGAGGGGGGGAGATGGGTGTATGGCGTTTGTAAGCTAATTTCATAATTGTTTTTTTTTCATATATAAGTTGCATTATATACGCCTGTAAATATGCATTATATACGCCTGTACAGTTGCATTACTCTTCATGGAATTATTAAGGTTTTTTAATATAGTTGTGTGTTTTCTGGTGCAAGTTGCATTATATAAACCTGCAAATATGCATTATATATGCCTGCAAATATGCATTATATAAGTCTGCAAAGTTGCATTATATAAGCTTAAAAAGTTGCAGTATGTTTCTTTAAAATTCAAAAGCCCTAAAAATGATAAAAAGTATAAAGTTAATTAATTTAGAAAAATATTCATTAAAATTCGAAATTAATAAAATGTAGCGATAATGCAGCATAAATTTAGGGATTTCCTAGATATAATGTGTGAAAAATACAAAAATAATTAATTTAGGAAAATATTCATTAAAATTCAAAATTAATGAAAAGTAGCGATAATGTAGAAAAAATATAAGATTTTTTAGATATTAATGAGTGTGAAAAAGAATAAAAATAATTAATTTAGGAAAATATCCGTTAAAATTCGAAATTCCTAAAAGTTAGGGTTTGTAGATTTAATGGATATGAAAAATGACAAATTTACCCCGTTAATGCAACTATTTTATATTACCGAATGCAACTTTAAAAATTCGCTGCTCAAATAGATCTCAACCGTTCCAACCTTGATTTGGATGTACAAGATTCATTCTCATCTCCCATCTAAGAGACCACTTGTAACTTTAACGCACCCCTATATATATATATATATATATATATATAGGAAGGATCATGTAAAAAAAAATCCCCATGTGAGAAAAAAGAATGAATCATATCCATCAGATCTAAAAAAATCAATGGTTGATATTGAATCAAGCAACAACTAAAATGCAATCAAGCAACAAAATAATCAAGCAACAACTAAAGCACAATCAAGCAACATTGCAATCAAGCAACGACCTGAATACAATCAAGCAATGCCGTGAATGCAATCAAGCATTTTTCTCACTTTCTCACGTTAAGAATTTTCTCACTGAATCCGCTATATATATATATATATATATTTTTTTATTAATTAAGTCTTTTAACTGCAATTTAGTAATTATCATTAATGTCATATTGAATTCGTCCATTTCTTCTTATATAGTTTTAATTGTATAAGCAATATCCATAAGTTGGTATAAGTATAAATATTATGTACGTCATTCTTGTTATAGATAAACCTGATTTGTTTCTAAGTAATTGATACTGATGATTTAATTAATAGTACCGTTTGCACTTATAATATTTACCATTTTACTATTAACATAATTGCAATTTTTTGGTGTTAGTTGTGATCATTTTGAATGGGCTGGAAATTTTTTAGGGATTCTACTTTTATGTTTACATATATGGTATTTAAATATAGATTTGAAAAATATATAATTTATAAATTATAATATCAACTATATATAGGTCAATATAATTAATAAGTTTTTTTAAAAAAAAAATTGCATGATCATAATAACTGTGTTTTGAATTATTCCTTAGATATTAATCCAATTATTTGATTTGATGGGAGGATTAGAGAAATTCAATATTAATAGGATTATAGCTTGAAAGATTAAATTATTTTCAATTTAATCATTTATAACACTAGCTATTGTATTTTATGTCTATTAAAAATCACCTTAATACGAGATATCGGAATCAATTATTATTGCTTGTAAGTTTTGAATTTTTTTATGTATAAAATGTCTTATGCAGATCATGATGTGAGATTTGCAATCTTAAATTCTTGATTAATTTCACACGATGATAATAATAGTCATAAATCAAATTCAAATTATTTTATGGTAACATATTAAATGAAATAATATATAATATGATATTATGGAAAAGAAATGAAAACGAAGATCGATGTGTCTCCACTCCACTAACTCTATATCCACTATAAATTAGCTTCAAATTCTTAAAATAAACACACACACACACACACACACACACACAAACCCACTCTCTCATATGGACTCCATTGCTTCAACCATTCTTCTCACTCCTCCATTTCAATCCAAAAATGGCGTCGATAATGTAGTTTTCGACTCATCTCTCCTCCAACAACAGCCCGATCTCCCCACGGAATTCCTCTGGCCTCACGAGGACTTGGCCTACACCGCTCCGGATCAACTCCAAGACCCGCCCGTCGACCTCGCCGGATTCTTCCATGGCGACGCAGAAGCGACGGCCTTAGCCGTGGATCAGATCAGAGCCGCCTGCTCCAGCCACGGCTTCTTCAATGTCATTAACCATGGCGTCGACCAATCCATCATCCGCGGTGTGCATCAGACGATGGACGCCTTCTTCAGCCTCCCTCTCACGAAGAAGCTGGCCGTGAAGAGAGAGCCCGGCGGCCTCTGCGGCTACTCCGGCGCCCACGCCGACAGATTCTCGTCCAAGCTTCCATGGAAAGAGACCTTCTCCTTCACTTATGACCATGCAAGCCATGCCCCCGGCCTCGATGTAGTTAACTACATCAAGCGCGGATTAGGCGAGGAGTTTGAAGAAGCAGGGTGGGTATATATATATATATATATTTTTTTTAATTTCCATAATTATATGTGTGTGGATTTACAGAGAGAAAGTTGGCACATTCTTGTGATGCAGGTGGGCTTATCAGAAATATTGTGAAGCAATGCAAAGGTTGTCCATGGCGATATTCGAGCTCTTAGCGATGAGCCTAGGGGTGGAGAGGACCCACTACCGGAGATTCTTCGAGGACGGCTGCTCCATCATGAGGGGCAACAACTACCCGCCGTGCAAAGCGGCGGGGCTCACCTTCGGCACCGGGCCTCATTCCGATCCAAACTCGTTGACGATTTTGCATCAGGATGAAGTGGGAGGGCTAGAAATTTTCTCAGACAACAAATGGCAAGCTATCAAACCCTGCAGCGATGCCTTCGTTGTCAACATTGGCGACACATTCATGGTACGTATATAAGCGACAAATCTTGATGATTTGCACGTATGCGTGTAATTCTGATATAATGATGTATGTGGGCATGCATTTATTGCCGAATATGGCCACAATTTCGAGAGTCACAGACTTACCATAATGGGTTCAGAAAAAAATGGGGCAGCGAGTTTTTAGTTTTGACGCATGAATGTGGTGCAGGCATTATGCAACGGGCGATACAAGAGCTGCCTGCACAGGGCAGTGGTGAACAAGGAGAGGGCAAGGAGATCGGTGGTGTTCTTCGTGAACCCCAAGGAGGAGAAGGTGGTGAAGCCGCCGTGTGAGTTGGAGGAGAGCCGAATGTACCCGGACTTCACCTGGTCGGAGCTGAGGGAGTTCACTCAGAACCACTACAGGGCCGACACTGCTACACTCCAACACTTTGTCCACTGGCTTTCCAATTGATCTCTATTTCTACCTTAAATATGTTTTTATGTTTTTGCGACATGGCTTTTGCCTTGTCTTCTTGTTCCTGCCTTTTTTTAATTTTATAATAATATATATTTTATTAATCTTTTTGTTGTGTATATATATATGATATGTATGTGAGTAGATAGCTAGAGAGATTGAGTGCTGGATTGGATGGTGCATGGTGCTCATCTTTTTGTTCTTTTTTTGGCTTTTTGCTTGCTGCTGCTGCTCCTGCTTTTTTGTACTATTCTCTGGATTTTTGTTGTATCTCTTTAATTTTTCAATTATGTAAATATATTGGTTTTCT
>JAPKLW010001830.1:91938-120362 GCA_026898455.1 Plectranthus barbatus | reverse complement strand
ATAGAAATTCCCTTACCTTTTATGTTTTGATGTGTCAAACATGTATAGAAACCACCTTAGGAAATGTCTCTAGATTAGATTAGTCGTACAAAATTGTAATATCCACTTAGGATGTTTATCAAGTTGTAAAAGCTGATCTAGAAAAACTAGTCGTGCGATCGAAGCCATCAGTTTGGACATCGTGAAGACAAGAAGAAACAAAGACTCAAGCAATGAACTGACGACCACTTTAGCTTGAAGCAAACCATTCAGATAAAGTGGTTAATATCACCAGCCGCGACAATCACCAGTTTATCAAGTAAAGTTTCTTCTCACGAATAGAGACAAAGACATGCCAGAGGAATCACAAGAGCTAGACTTAAGAAAAAGGAGATTCTTTAAAATTCGAAGTTCAAACTTCCAGTTTAGAATTCCTCAAATTGGAGAGCCATTCTGACACACAACAGGATGTCAACACTCTGTGTCAGAAAAGGACGGAGTAGGAGCGGTAGAGCAGAAAAGGCAACCTATCACCATCCAATCAAAGACCCAACGAATAGTTCAAAATCTGGATTGTCTCTAACCAACTCTTTCTTCAAACCTTTCCCTGCTTCGTCTATAAATAGACCGAAGCATTCTCAAAGGAAGGGTTACGAAGTTACGGCTAAAAGACTTCTTCTTGAGTTAGAGCAAACTAAAAAATCTACATCGTCCGAACAGAGACTCCTATAGTTTTTGTTTCATGTTCGAGGCTATTTTTAAATAGCTTACAGTATCTCATCTCTAGACACGAGACTCTAAGCTTCTTAGCTTGAGTTTTTCTTTTGGTGCTCTTTCTTTCGAAGAAAGATCACAACAGTTGCAGCTATCTCCAAGCTGTGACTATCACGAGCTTCTACCACAAGTTTGAAGAGTTCCGAGAAGAACTTAAAAGCTCCCAACTTTCGGAGGAGGAGGCTGTGTGGTGTGCCCATACTCCCGATCTGAGTGCGAAAGGAGAATGAGACCATGGGCGAGTGATTAAGTGGACTGATGGACACGGGCATTCATCAGCTTGGGATAGATCGTGATGACAGATTGTAATCCTAAGGCTAGTATATTATGGGCTACTGCCTAAAGAGAGGACAGTTGTCCGAACCTCTATATATTCTTTCGTTATTTACTGCTTTATTTTATTCTTCAAGAGTTTAAAACCCAACACTATCTCGTGTTGGAGTATAACCAAACTTGACAATAACCAAATTCGCAGACAACAAGCTGTTCAGAAAACCAAACAGGTTGACAACCACCAATTTGTAATTTGCAAGAACTCGTTCTTAATTTTCCACTACACATATACGTTAAACTCTGATCTTGGGACCAACAAGTGGTATCATAGCGGTTGGTCTTTACAGACTAGCTGCTTTGAGTCGCCAAGGATCAGATCTTGTTGTTCTTGCAATTTTTTTTGTCTAGCAAGTAGGTAACTTAATGAATAACATAAAACTTCAACCATATCAAGCGGAGAAGTTCGTAGCATGGAAGAAAAGATCTACCATAGTGCTTAAAAGCATACATCCTGAGATGGTAGATGTCATCGGAGATCAAGATGAACTAGAAAAAATCGAAAAGCCTTACAATGAAGGACCTAAGACGACAAAAAAGGGCCCAGTTGCACTCTGTCGCACACGTGCTGATCTTATCAGCTTTACCTAACGTTCTTCAGGAGGAGGTGATACAGCTCAACAACGCCAAGGAAGTCTGGGACTACTTAGGTGGACCGTGTCAAGATTCAGAGCAGATGAAGCACAACAAGCTTCAAGTGTGCGTGGACAAATATGAGTCTTTCGAGATGCTTCCAGGAGAAAGCATCAAAGCAATGGAGATCCGATTCAACCGTAGCATGAGTGAATTGTGAGCACTGAACAGGGTATATTCAACCACATATCTCAATGCAAAGATCCTGTCCAAAATCCCTAAAGAAGATTGGTTCGTCAAAACAACTAATCTGAAGGAGAAGGACCTGTCCCAGATCTCAATGAAAGAGATGTTCGCCCAGCTTTAAGCTCACGAATGAGACATCCAGATGGTGAACAAGAATAAAGCGGCTCGAGTCACCAGTTCACCAAGCCAGAATGCTGAAGACGCATCATACTTTCTCAAGAAGGATGTTAGATAGAGATCAAAGAAGACTTTTCAAACTGACGAACTAGTCGGTCAATCCAAGGCGGTTGTCAAGGCGATGCCATCAAGAACGGAGGTACCCAACATACCCAACAACAATGATAAATATTATACGTCAGTTTGAGAGTCAGAGGAAGAAGCTCTGCTAGCATTTATGGCTGCCATCGGTGAAGAGGATGACGCTGAAGAAACCAAATCTTGCCTATCCGCGACTGGTGACGAGGTAACCAATACCCTACCATTTTATCTTCCGTCCGCATCTATTTTAGATGAATCTGAATAGTTTTGCTCCGATTAAGATAATTTTTCCCTCGATCTTCTTTCCGAAGAATTTTCAATTTTTTATGAGCTTAAAAATGTCTTAGTCGAAGAAAATTTCTCACTGAGACTCCAAGTTTAAGTTTTATGAGATATAGTAATACCACTTTTAATGCAATGAAAACAACTGAAATAAACTAAAACATAGAGAAAACAACTAATAAATCAAACCAAATATGAGTGAAAATATGAACACATCAGTTATGACAAGTGATTGACTAAGATAAAAAAGATTGAGGGCTCAAACTTAGTAAAGACAAAAAGAATCAATTGAGATTTCTTAGACTGATTGTGAGCCGCTCTGACAAAAAGTCCTCAAAGTGACTTAAAGCTACAAAGCTTATGAAGATCGGAGATGCACTCACCACTCAACAGATAGATTTCAAACTCCCAAAATCTCTCATTGGGCCTATAAATACCTTAGAGATCAATATAGAGAAGGTTACATACACCAATTGTGAATATTGAATCATCAAATCTGCAATCTAAAGCCTTCATCTCTTTCTCTGGACTACAATGTTCTTACACGAGACTCTTTGGTGTTTAGCTTGAGTTAATCAAAGTTCAGACTCTTTTCAAGAGAGTGAATGCGAGAAAGACTTCTTGATTATTCAGAAGTCTACCCAACATTCATCCTACAATCTTGAGTTATGTGAGGAATGTAAACTCACACCTATCAAGCTCGTAGACCTAGCAATCTTATCGTGGTAAAGTTTGCTAGTTTGAAGATAGCCGGAGACCCTAGCATGTGGAGTTGTGTGGTAAAGCTTGCTTCCTGAAACTTGGAAGATATTGGAGCTTCCTAAAATTGGAAGAAACTTGTATTATGTAACATGTTCTTAGTATGTCTTTGATACATATGGCGATCGAAGAGTAGATGAAGGATTTTTGGCATTCGAACCACTATATATCCTAGGTTATTTACTTGTTTATTTACTTAACTTGGTTTCTTGTTTATTTGAAACCCAACAACTGACTAAGTTTTTGGTGCATTAACTGAATCAACTAACTTATTTGAACTTGACGTTAATTAGTTTTATTAAATAAGAAATAACTTCAGTAAGAGTCAATTTGAGCCATCACATTTATGACTTTAGCTACACATTTTATATACTCTGATATGGGACCAACAAGTGACATCAGTGAAAATTCATGTACTCTGATTAACTGCATAGGTGTCACATTGGACCAAATCCAATTTTTATAGAAGCTTGTTATCTCACAAGTTTGGTTCTCGAAGCCAACAATGATGATATTGCTGAAGAATTCGGAACTGACAAAATGCCAATAGCAGGAATCAACAATCGGTTTCTGGAAGCCGATAAGAGGAAACTGGCGAGTTATGTTAGGAATTATTATTAGTAATTCATTTCTTATATGTTTTTTGATGAGTCAAACATCCCCCTAGATTAGCGTGTTTATCTAGATTAGCATAAACTTGTATTGTCCAGTATAAGAACTATCGAGTTGTAATAGAAGCTAATTCACAAACCTAGGGGATTTGCTGGCGCATTTTCTTCACGAACAAATAGGCTTGTATGAGTTGTTGGCCAACACTCTGTTACCAACAACCTGTCATTGGAGGAGCTGGCTGAGATGTCATCACCAGCTGGAGGATTACTAGCGCGGAGCTTATCAGCGAGATGTCACCAGCAAGACGGATCCCAACCAGCTAGACGACACACTTAAGCCAGGACGAGCAAGAACTTTCTCAAGACTAGACTTTAAGAAAGGAAATATTAAAGACTAAAGTATTCAAAAGCTTGTTCATCCCAGAAATCACCCAGCAAACATTCCTCGGACTGGCTAAAAGAGCCATTTTGACCAACACTGTTAAACTCCACCCGCTCTGTCAAAAAGGACAGTACAAGTCAGAAAAGTGAGACTTCAATGGAACGTGTTTGTTTTGTCTACAATGGCTCCAATTGGCAAGAGATTTAAACCTTCTAAGGAGAGCCAATAAATAGAGGCTGCAATCCACCTTGAGAAGGATACCGATTGAACTTACAAAGCTTCTAACAATGTTCTTGCTAATCGATGAGTTCATATTTTCACTCATATTTTGTTTGACTTATCTTTTCTTTTCACTGCATTTTAGTTTATTTTTTTGTTTTTATTGCATGAGTCACTATAGGAGAGTATTATGCTTGTAGTGGTCCAATTATGCAGGATTGATGTCAAATTCACTGAAAACCTATACCGAAAGCAACAAATGTTCAAATAAATAGTAACGAATTCTTCCACACATGGAATTGGAGCTAGTGGAGCATGGCTATAGAAAGATATTTGAATTATCTTTCCAATGCAAATAGAATAGGATCAATTGGAGTTCGGGAGCAAAAGATATGGCCAAAACCGCAAGGAGGTGCAGGAACAGTTGAAACATATAAAATCGGGCAACGTGGAATTCCACGTCGACTAACGCGCATGCTTTTGGCGAGCTTCTGGAAGATTTTCACGAATATTGGTCGAGATTTGGTCAAGAATGAAGAGATATATCAAATTGGAAACATTGAAGACTCAAGAAGGAAGATATATTCAAACTAAGATATTAGGATTGAGATATACATCAAATCTAATCCAAATCTTTATTGAATATAACCCATGTAAAGCCCAAATAAACACTATAAATACCCATCAAGACTAGTTTATTCAGTGAACCTCAATCCCTATATGGACCTTAGTCCATATATCGTTCTCAACCTCAATTTCTGTAGTTTATTTAGAGTTTAGTATTTTATGCACTTTTTAATTTCTGTTTTAATTTATACAAATTTATTTTATTTTTATTATGTATTTTATTTTTATTTATGTCTAGCTAAATTCCTAGTAGATTTTTGGGTTTGAATAATTGTTTTGGATGCATTTTTAGGATTAATTAATTAGGTTCATGATTCCTGTATTTATTTTATAATTCTAACGTAATTGGAGGACCGAGAGGTGAAAGTTAATTTAGATGTCTAGCTATTGATAGAAGGACCAAGGGGTGAATATTGATAGTGGGATTAGGAATGCATGATATAATATATACTGTCCGACTAAGAAGTATTAGATTGTAGGAACTGAACTGATTTGCATAGGAGATTGACTAATTTGGTATTCTTGAGACCAAAAGGAGATATTCACTAATTAGTAATCTAGGTTATATTTTCCCGACCCAGGAAATATACCATAATTGCAGTATTCCAACTATTAATTTAATTGGTTCTTACATGTTATTCAGAATAAGTTTTTTGCCGTAGGATCTGTGTTTTGTTTTATTTAATTTAAGTTCTATTATTTTAGTTGCCTAGTTTAATAATTCAAATCTGATTTTTGAATTACTCAGACAATTAATTTGAAATTGTGCTTTAGTATATATGACTTTTTGCATATCTTTTCTCTGTGGGTTCGACATTCGAGTATAAATTTATTTTACCACTATATTTGCAATTAATCTGGTAGAAATATTAGTGATCACTAATTTTGCCGATCTCTTGAAAGCTACTCACTTCCAATTCTAAAGCTTTTAGGCTGATTCTATTAGCTTCCCGTGATCCTTCTTGAACACGAGGCTTTGTGATTTTAGCAAGAGCTATTTTCTATTTTGTTACTCTATAAGTAAAAAAACATCTTAGAGTAGTCACTTCTCTGGTGACAACTATCACGGGTGTATACCAACAACTGATGTTCTTGAGAGGAACTCAAACTCTCACATCCAGTTTGAAGGTCAAGGTGGTGTGCCCACGCTTCAAGCCTGAAGAAGCTCTTGATTGCGAAGGACTTGGCGAATGCTAGTGGATTGGTGGACGAGGCATTCATCATTTACCAATAGATCATTGATATATTTGTAATTGAAAGCTTAGTATTTACAGACTGCATGTCTGAAGAGAGGACGGATGACAGTTAGATCTGAACCTCTATAAAGGTGATCCAATTCCTCCAATGCCCTTCCCTCAAAGATTTGCAAAGAAGAAGGAGGATTCTAAGTTTGCTCGGTTCGTGGAAAATCTCAATAAGGTCAACATCAACATTCCATTGATTGAGGCCTTCGTGAGATTCCCGACTACATGAAGTTCTTGAGGAAGCTGATGACAGAGAAAAACTGGTAATTGAAGATCAAACAAATTCTATTCATGAGTAGTGCAGTCTTTTTTTGAAGAAATAGGTTCTAACCAAGATGTCCGATCCGGGATGCTTCTTTATTCCGATCGAGATTGGGGGAAAAGAGTTCAAGAATGTCCTCTGCGACACGGGAGCCAGTATCAAATTGATGCCCTACTCAGTCTACAAGAAGTTGAAGATTTGATTGATGAGACCTACCACAATTACCCTTCAGATGGCGGATCGTTCGATTTCTTGACCAAAGGGAGTTGTTGAAGATGTTTTAATTAGAGTAGGCCATCTTATATTTCCTGCTGATTTTGTTGTTTTGGAAGTGCAGGAGGAACAAGGGATGCCCTTGATACTTGGAAGGGAGTTCTTGAGGATGAGTGGTGCTCTGATTGACTGTCAAGGTAGAGAGATTACACTTCGAGGCAACGATGAGACGATCACCTTTGTGATCGATAAAAGTCTGAAGGAAGCTTCTTGCCATAACATCTCTACCACATGTGAGGAAGATGAAGAGGCCACCGAGATCGAATGGGAGCAAGGAAACGAGATGGCAAAATTGCCAACTACACTATCTTCTTTCGAACTCACTACTGTCATTCGTGATCGAATGGTCTACATGATCGATGCAAGGGGGCGGCGAGTATGGACCCGACCACCTTGGTGAGGATCAGTATCGTCGAGCCACAAAAATAACTAAGGCACTGAATGGGAGGTACTCATTATTTCATTTATTTTCCTTATGATGTACATTAATTTTTGAATTCTATTGTTTTTGTTTTCAAAAAAAAAATTCGGAGCTCTGTATCGATCGACACAAAGGAGATCAGTGGAGCGCACTTTGACCCACCATTTTGGTCGACAGGAAGGCTCTGTGTTGATCGACAGGCCCCCTATCGATCGACAAAGAGTGCAACCAGCCACAAGTTTCCATCTTTCGAGTTCTGCAGCCTCCGAGGGATAAAAAGTAGGTGTCTAAGACCAACATCGAGGTACTGTTTCACTCCTAGTGTGGTTTTCAAACTTATTCCCTTTGTCAATTGAATAAGTTTGGGGAGAGGAGGACTTGGAGTTGAAACTATTTCTTTCCCTTTTATTTTATGCTTTCAGTTGTTTAAATTTATGCATAGTTTAAAAAAATTTATTGCATTATTTAAATAAGTGATTTTGTGAGAAAATTTGCGTAGCTATGAGATAACCCTAGCATGAATGCAAGATTTTAATCGATTGACTTTAGTATGCATTGATTGTGATAGTGGTTGAGTATGCCTATGAATGTAGAAAACCACTTGATTACTTGTTTTGAAACTTACATTGGTATAATGTTTGATGATTATTTGATGTTTACTATGGAAGAAAATTTGTCCCAAGTGTGAGATTTTGAGCTTTGATTTTGATTGTGAGTGTGTCTGCATTTATTGAGTATCTCTAGAACTTGCTCTGTTTCTTTTTCGAGACTACTAGTGTGCACAGGTTTAGGAAATGATTTAAGGTCGTTATTGTTTAGCCTATTTACCCTATACATTGTCCCTTTCAATGTTTTATCCCTAGTTATCCCTATTGAGCCGTTAGTTTTCTTTCTTGTCTATGAGTAGGATAAAGTTCTCTTTTTTTCTTGTCTATAAGAGATGATGGTGAATGAAGGGAGGAATAATTGTGAGAAGATTAGACGTTATTAGAAGGGTGAAAACAATAAAAGGTTGGGCTCTAAAAAAAATAGAAAATGAAAAAAAATGTGTATGGTGTTTGTTAATCCTTATAAGCTCAAATGTATAAACAAAATTGTTTAGAGCATAAAAGGATATGTGAAAAAGTGTTTGAAAATAAAAGGAAATAAATAAAAGAGTCTTGATTGATGTTGAATATTATAGGAGATGGGTAGACATTAAAAATGGTGGCTTTGATTAGTTAGGACTAATAGACTCAATTGATTTTAGTCACTTGGCCATATATTTCCCTACCTTTCACTAAAAAGCCTACATTACAACCTTGAATAAAGTCCTTTCTGATCTTAGACTTGTGTGCACATATTTGCAGTAGAGATTTAGAATATTTGCAAGCCTATGTTAGAACTTGATTTGCATGACTTGTGTGATCTCATATTATCCTAAACACTTGAGTGAATGAGTGAAAACACTTCCCTTGTGAGTCTTCCATGGTTTACGGATTTTCCGATTCTTATAAAGTGTTGATGTTTTGTGGATTTACGAGTTTGATTGTGATGAATCTTGTGAGGCATTGCACTTCTCTTCTACTTGAACTATTGATTCATTCTTTTGTTGATTGAGGACAATCAAGTGTTTAAGTTTGGGGGCGGGGGGTTGATAAGCTCATATTTTGCCTCACTTATCGCTTTTATTTCTTTGTTGTTTTATGCATTTACATTCCTTTTTGGTTAATAATCGAGCACGGACTGTTTATAGGGGGTATTACGCTTGTTGTGCTTAGTTTTGTAGATAATTGAGGCTAAAAATGAGCAAAAGGTGAAAAGAGCCGAGTTACAAAGAGTTGCTGTTTCAATTGACACACGGGAAGTCGACCAAGTTAGAAGACATGCCAAAATCCTGAAGCATGACCTCTGTGTTGATTGACATGATGCATGTTGATCGACCGAAGGTCGGATGTCGATCGAAGGCAAAACGAGAAGGAAAGGCTCGACACATGCGTGTGTGTCGATCGACACAGAAGATGGAAGATCAAATTGACATGAAAGCCTTTCTCGGATGTCGACTTGCATGTGTGTCGATCAACATACACTGTGTCGATTGTATAAGGCCTCTACCTTTAAAGTTCAAGCTATTCAAAAGATATCGAAGCTCAGTCAAACTTAGGCATATCCATGCCCAAGGAAAAGTCAGTACGAGGTTATCCGAACTTGGATCCCTTGGACTAAAACTTAGTCTGACATAAAATTAGTGTATAATACACAAACAAAGCAAAGTAGAGTAGACCTACGGCATGGGCTACGATAGGAAAATATCTTCCATGAGTCTAACATCTGGATTTATGTGTCTAACGGGCAAAAATTCAAAATGCCGGAGGATCCCTCTATATATAGGCCAACACTTCAACCTTAAATGGCTACGAAGTTTGAACAAACTCTGTAAATCTTCTCACAAGAAAGGCCATCTCTCTGCTAAACTCTTTGAGTTTCCGTGTTTCTCAGCACTAGACTTGAGTCTCCGACTCAAGTTATTACACTGTGCTAACTTCTCCTAGCACGAGGCGGAAGCTCTCAAGCTAAAGCTTTTATTTGGTGAATATATCTTTCCAAGATATATTCAAAGCAGCCAGTTTCCTACTCTGGGATACTGATTCTCACGGGCGTATACTAACCACCTGTGTTCTGGGAAGAACAGTAAACATCCAACCACCACGAAGAAGGTTGCGGGGTGCCGTCCTTACTTCAACCTGAAAACTAAGTCCGCAAGGAGTTCTTAGGTGAGTGCTACAGCTGACCGAAGAACGGAGGTGCCGACGGACTGTGTATAGATTGTAAGGAGGCTTGTATTTACTTAATGAATTATTCGGACCTTGGGTCTGAAGAGTGTATGTAGGATACTTAGATCCGAACCACAATAAATATTGTGTGTTCTTTACAACTTTATTTATATTTCTGCTCTGTTTAGTTTAGCAAACTAACTATTGAAACCTTCAATACTTGTCCAAGTATTGAAGAGTATACTCTGTAAAATTGACTTAACAAGAACATACCTAAGCTTAAGTCTTCTACACACAAAACTGATTCACCCTTGTTTATCTGAACAAGTGCAACTGTCAATGTTATTACTCCTACTGCATTTACAATCCTTCCGCTGCACAGTTTTCCACTCTGATTTTGAGACCAACACCTGGCAACTGGCAGTTCAGGATCAAAGTGTAACCAAGGAGAAAAAGATGTCGAAGATTCCAGCCAGAGGCACGAGAAGGATAATCAACCCTGTGTTTGTTCATCAGTCCTTCTATTTTTGTGTCCTTATCTGCCAGCTTTTTCATTGTACTTTACTGTCTTTATAAATATGAGAAAACTGATAAGTTGTCTTACCAATACCTTTTTTCTGACACTCCACACTCTAGTGTAAATTTCTCAATAAATGTCTTTGTATCTATGAGAAATAAATCTGAGTCCCAGCTCTCAGGTGTGATGCTTCCCAAGGCCTTTGAAACTTATAACTGGTAATCATACTAGTTCTTAAAAAGATGAAAAATACAATTGGGTCCAAGCTCCCAATTTCGAGAAAAATTGGTGACTCCCACTTATTCTCACATGATTTGAATTTAACTAAGTCCTAACTCTCAGTTGTGCTACTTGGGGACTCGATATATCCAAAGCTCGAATTCCAACAAGGTGGGAGAACCAAGAGATAAGATCGTATGGAGCGACTATCATAGAGTACTTTACGCCAAATAATTGCAGTCCAATGAGCTTGCACTACCACGTAGAGATACTTTCAAGCCCATCTTTTCGATTAGATATAAAAAAAGATACGAGATCTCCAAATCCATCTATTAAAAAGAACCCTTGGAGATTCCCCTCAAAATATTTCTTCTGCAATCCTTGTGCAACCCATTCTCCAAAACCCTGGTTCTCCCACACACTCTCACTCATATGTTCCAATGCCTTTTTCCAAATAACTAGGAAGCCTTCTTCAACCATGCTTTGGGTTCAGGGTTCAGGGTTTAGACAGTCTTTGAAGGTGTTTTATCATAAGCCATATGATTCGTCTTGCTTTCAAACGAACCATGTCGGTTCATTTAATGGAGATTCCCAGTGGTCCACACTGCTACGTGACTTATTAGGCGTTATGTCCCTCACCGGAGTTATATTATACCACACCTCCTATGATGTTCTCTTTTATGTTGTCAAAAAATAGGAAAGGGAAAGAGGAAACTGGCTAGCTTACCATCCCACCACTATGTGCTATGGGATGAGAAATAGTTTACAAACGATGGTATAAGAATGTTGACATGCAGCTGACTAAAGAAAAGAAGAAACCAAGAAATGATCCTTCAACTACAATTCATATGAATATGCTTCTATTGTCATTCATGGGGACAAAAGCAGCTGCTATACCGGGAGATAGAGTTACTCGGGAGGCAAGGAAGAGGCATTCTAAAGATCTCCGAGTCCCACCTCTCTCGAGAAGAAAAACTCCTTGGAGATAGAGTCTCATCAGTGTTTTATGTTTTGTTTTTCATTGTATCCTGTGCTCTAATACTTATCTTATCAATGGAAAAATAATGAAAATTGATCATTTTGAAGACAATGACTCTTTGTCTCAGAATCCTATTGCATCTTCTAAAATTAGACATTCTAGTGTAATCAGCTTTTTACCCTTAAAATTTAACGAGAAATATCTTTTAATTACCTCATTGTGTTGAGGGGGAAGATTTGATTTTTAGGGCAGACTGTGCTAAAGGGTTCTTGATAATTAGAATATTTTGTAAATCCTTAGCTAGTTTCTTAGTTGGCTTTGGCAACATGAAAAAGGGGAAAATTGTTAGGAATTATGTTGTAATTCTCCTCTTTGATTTAATTTTGATGTGTTGCACCACAAGTTGTTAGTTTAAATGTATAGAACTAACGGTCTCTAGATGTTAGAATAGCTCAAAACTTGTAAAGTCCTCTATAGGTTTATCGAGTTGTAATAGGAACTTGTTATGTCACAAGTTTGGGTCTCAAAGCCAACAACGATGATATTGCATAAGAATTTGGAGCTGGCAAGCTGGCAACAACAAAGATCAGCAACCAATTTTCGGAAGCTAATAAGCAGAAACTGGTGAGACCAAACACACAAAGAGACAAGATAGCCATAAGCTTTAGGAATCTATTAGTTTGGGTTCCTAAGACCGGAAAAAAGAGTCGTTCTGACACAAGGTAGAAAAGTCTAACTACTGCAGTACTCCATATTGTATTGCAATGCAGAAAGCAGGGTGGTGTCAGAATATCCCATTGGTTGGTTTAAATTTGTCGCAAACGACTACCTCTTGATTCTCTCAAGGCCCGCGTTTATAAATAGAGGTGAAGGTGCTCAGAGAGAAGGTTACTAATTCTACTAAAACTACTGGTTCTTACGAGAATTGGCAAGAGCATCCATTTACATTGAAGCTATGATCTACAAACACTTAAGGCTTGCTCAAGCTCTCAATGCTCTCGTAGCTCATTGTGTTTCTTATACACGAGGCTCTTAGCTTCCTGCTAGATAGATCTATTGCCGGAGTTCTTATTGTCTAAGTAAGAATCCAAGAAAAGTTTCTCACTCCTTGAGAAACTTAGGCGGTATTCCAATCAACCATCCAACAACGTTTTGGGAAGAACTCGACCCCCCCCCAGCTTGTGGCTGCGCGACACGTTCGCACATAAAATTGAAGAGAGTGAGTTCCAGGATGACTAGGCAAGAGCGCATAGAGCCAGTGGACAGAAGAGCTACCCGCCACGGCGACACATTGTTCTATAGTACCTTATAACTGTATCTAGTGTATTACAATAAACAAAACTGACCAGTAACAGTTATTTCTGAGTTCTGAACGAGTAAGATATTTCCACTGTATGTTTAACCCTCTGATTTGGGATCAACATCCAAGCTACCTCAATTTTCATTGGAGAAATATTCCAGATGAAAGAAGCCCATCACTATATGTGGGACGTGCTTACCACAGGAGTCATCAAGATCATGAAATACAAGAAATCGAATTGCATAGAAATAGAAATATTGTACAAGATCGATTACGTGGTTCAGATAAGAATTATCCTACATCCACGGGAAGTTACAAGCTATCTTTATTAATTGAAGTTTGATTATCTTTACAAGATGATGATTCACTTTCTCTCCGCGCTGAGTCACTCGTTCTAGTTTTTCTCTCTGAACTAAAGCAGCAAGTAGCATAATAGAGCTGTTACTCATTTTACTCTCTTAATTTTTTTAAAATTTTTGAGTTAGAAAAGGCATGATCCCCTTTTAAAAAGAAAACGTGGGAAAACAGGGAGATTTTGGACAAGAAACTTGAAGTGAAAGAGTAGGAAAATATCTATGGGCAAAAATGGACACAGGCAGTGTTTGAGGGGACTAAGTAGAGATCGTGTTTTTCTTTTTTCTCCGACATATGTATATCAAATCATATTGTTTTTCAAAAGCCACACACATTTTGGGTCCAACCGCATCTAATTCTTTGCTTTTACTTTCTTCATTACATCTCACTGCCTAATTACCTCACCTGTCTGTCTCTCAATGCCAATATTCACACCACCACCATGTGTTATAAATCAAGGTGGCTCATGATTTACTCGATATTAACTTAAAGAAACTCAAAATCGACTTTTGATTTTAATTATTCGAGGGTTTTTATTTCAAAAGATTCGTAAGTCATATCGAATTCCGTCTAAGTCCAATTTGAGTCTAGTTAGATTTTTGAGTCTTATTGAGTTATATAACTTGGATATTTATCTTCAATTTATTGTTAAATTGCATATTGATTCATATTATATAAATAATCATTTTAATAAATTTAAAAACAGTTAAAAACAAAGCACAATCAAATAAAATTAAGATTAATGAATTTGAGTTTCAATTTTAACTCCAACGTATCGAGCTAGTGCTTGAATTTCTTTATATATTACTCCCTCCGTCCCGCCATATTAGGCACGGAGGGAGTTGGCACAATAACCAAGGTGTATTAGTGTAGAAAAATTAATATTTTATTGATGAGTGGGGAAAAAGTTGCCTTTTTAGGAAATGTGCCTAATAAATGGGACGGATTAAAAAGGAAAGTGTGCCTAATATAGCGGGACGGAGGGAGTATAATATAAGAAAATCAATTCTAAATAATTATCACTGTAATTATTTTTATTCTTAATGTTACCTTTTTAATTCTTTACCTTTTTCTAATATTTGAGCATCTAATGTAATTAATTAGATCTTGAATACTCACCAAAATGTTCATACTAATTAGATGTGTAGGATAACAAATATTACTTTAGATTTAAATATAGTCTATAGAGAACTTTTTGATTGATGAAATATTCTTAACTATTTTAATAAAAGTAAGCAAAATGATCTTAGTTTTAGGTCATCAGTTGAAAATAATATCTTGAGCCATGGAAGAAACATTTGATAAAATGATTTAAACTTAATCGATTCTAGAGAAAGGATATGCGACATGGCCGCCTAGTCCAACTCGATTGGTCGACCCACTTAAGACTTTGAGCAGTGGTGTGACCACTACATGATTTGAGTCACAATTAAAACATTTATATATGATAAAAAAAAAATATTGAATATGTTGGATCATCTGCTGTATATATAGGCACAGCAAGAAGTGTTGTGCACTTTTAAGCCACAAATTTAAATTTATCTTATATTTTATTAACTTAGGCTCTAAATTATTTTTTTATTCATGTAAGTAACAGCACTCCCTGCAGTGCCATATGCACAGCAGAGGATCCAAATCCGTATAGTGATAGGCTATCGGATGCCCAATCTTGCCCTGCCACTTTTCATATGCACATATACATGTGGCAATGCTACTTATTTTTTTAATTATATTTAAATTTTAAATATTTTAAATAATTATTTAATGAAAATAAATTATTTATAAATAATATCTACTATCGCTATAGTTTCATATTACAAAAAAAAATCATTTCCTAACTTAAGTAATTGAATAATATGTAATATTTAGTTCATGCACTTGTAATTTGAATTTTTATGTGTTGTATTCATATTTTGTCAATTTATATTTTATTTTGTAGTAATTGCTATAAGTTATTAGTGTATAGTAATTTATTTATTATAATTATGAATTTAAAATATTTTTAATTTATTATATTGTATTAAATAAATTAATATTTTAATAGATAGGATTGTGTTACTGGTGTGAGATGTAAATAATATTAACTTATAGGTTGTGTGTGGGGGAGTAAGGAAAATTTTATATTTTATTAAATGGTAAGGTTAAGATTGATAACATATGTGAATAGCCTAATAAATTATGAGATTTTGGATCAATGTTAAAAAAAAAATTATATGCTAAATAAAAATGAGATTAAACTTATAAGTTGATTGCACCAACAATTAAAATAAAAATAGCATAATATATTTATTTTAATCGTAGCATATATAATAAAATAAAATATAAGATTATAAATAATCGAGTTGATGACTCTTGTGAAGGTAAAGAATTGTCCCTTGGAGGTGTTAGGGGTGCAAGCATTATTAAATAAATAAAGAAAAATAAACGGAATAATCATATAATTAATTTATCTAGATTATCTTCATTCGTGCAAACAAAAAGTTTCCATAATCAAATGTATTCAATATTCGTAATGAAAATATAATATTTGTGAAGAAATAAAAGAGATTCAATAGGATTGCCCTCCTAGGGTTCACGTTTAAACAATTAGTTGGAGGAATCAAATTGAAGCCTAAGTGATTAAAATATTTAACATATGCTTAATAAATTATGAGTTCGAGATACAGGAAATATTTACGCAGAATGAGATTTAAACTAATACATTCTATTTATAAAAAAAAGAAAGAACATCGCGAATTGCATGTAAGCAGGGTCTATATATATATATAGGGCAGTGATCAGGTGAGAATAAGAGTTACTATGAGAAATAAGAATAAATCTCGCGCGTCCATCTCATCAAATCGACGAATAGGATTCATTCTCAGCAAATTGAAAAACGCGGCATTTTTGCCCCAATATCCTGCAGTTTTAGCCTTTAAAGGCTAAAACTGTAAAAACACTCGAACACAAACCACAACCTTCATTTTTAGCCCAATTTACTTCATTTTTAGCCCGATTTACTTCATTTTTAGTTCGGTTTACTTCTTTTTTACATAAATACGAATTAAAAAAAATAGACATTTACAAAGACCAACCACAAACCTACCACATCCTGCAGTTTTCCTCACTTTTACTTCAGTTTTGAATAAACACGAATTAAAAAAAAACTAAATGCAATAATATCAAATATCGAAATTTACAGAACTGCTACACGGTTTCATTATTACGCCGTTCCATCGCAACTTTTCAATACACTTCTCGAAAAAAAATCTTCACATTCAACAAAATTTCAATTCCTCTCTCAAAATTTCTTCAGACATTCGACGATTTTCTCTGGAATTTTACTCGCTTTCGCCAATTTCAAATAAATGAACCTGTAAGATGAAAAAATGAACAATTTTAAAACTAAAGATGCACAATAATAAAAGAAAAATGAACATCTGAATAACACAATTTTTTTTAAAACTATCAACACAATTTGGAATAAATAAACCTGAAAGATGAAAAAATGAACAATGTTAATACTAAAGATGTACGATACTAAAGCAAAAATGAAGATCTGAATAACAAATTTTTTTTAAAAAACTATCAACACAATTTTGAATAAATGAACCTGTAAGATATAAAGATGCACAATGTTAACACTAAAGATGCACGATACTAAAGGAAAAATGAACATCTGAATACCACAAATTTTTTTAAAACTATATTCATGCACGAATCAATTACAAACAGCGTCTAGAATTTTTAAACAAGATCAAATCATCTCCTAACATAAAAAAAAAATCAATAGAACCATGAACACTATCGAAAATAAAAAATACAAAGTTTTAAACTTACCTTCAGATCGATCAGACATGTCCTGTTCAAACTACAGAACTCCAAAATCAAAAACAAAACTCCACAAAAACCACAATTTCGAAGCCGACAACAATCACGAACGCCAAATCCAGAAACAAATAAAAATCCGATCAAGAGAAGATATATAAATCGAATCGAACGAAGGAGGAATAAGATATCAGAACGCACGAAATAAGGAATACAAAATCAAATTAAATATGGAAGTATATACCTTTTAAATTTTAAAAATCCTAAAATTACAAAAATAACCTTAATGAATCAAAACTGCAGGATAAACGAGAAAAACTGCACACGGAGTAAATTTGATCATGAGCGTTGATATCACATAATCAAAGGCTGAGATTTATTCTCATTTCTTATACTAAAAACTATTCTCATATGATCACTACTCTCTCTCTCTCTATATATATAGGGAGCGGATCCAGTGAGAAAACTCTTAACGTGAGAAAGTGAGAAAGATGCTTGATTGCATTCACGGCTTTGCTTGATTGTATTTAGGTCGTTGCTTGATTGCAATGTTGCTTGATTGTGCTTTAGTTGTTGCTTGATTATTTTGTTGCTTGATTGCATTTTAGTTGTTACTTGATTCAATATCAACCATTGATTTTTTTAGATCTGATGGACATGATTCATTCTTTTTTCTCACATGAAAATTTTTTTTTACATGATCCTTCCTCTATATATATATATATATATATATATTTGTGATAGTGTAGCGGGTTTTCCTCAAAAAAAAAAAAAAAAAAGTGATAGTGTGGCGGGTAACCTCATCACTTGAGATCGCTGTTATTGATAATCTTAAGAGTTGCTAGCGGATCTGATTTGGCGCAGTGTACTACTAAATTGATAAAATATAAAATAAAACGAGAAACAATAAGGTCACTAAATGATGCTACTATCTCCCACTTTTAAGAAATATTTGAGGGTCCATGCCCTAAGCAAATAACAGAAGGTTTTAATTAAATTTTGGAAGTTTCTCCAAATATATATTAACTTCGAAAACAACAAGAGAGGGACCTTGTTGAAAATGTGAATTTTGGGCCCTATAGCATAAACCATGATGCAACATTTAACTTAGTTATAAGTTACATAAATGTTGTATCGATATGAATATAATAATATCATAAACATGATGGGACAAGAATGTGTAAGATTGAATAGTTTCATATGTACTTTTCTGATCAAGACAAAAACAACAAAGTGATTCTCACAAATTGGGGAAATTGGAACCAAAAAATAAATAAAAAAGATAATAGAGATAAACAGGAAAGTAAAGTTTGGGCATTTATGTTTCGAGGCCCACAACTTAAGGTAACCACTTGTTGTGCCTGCAATACACAAAACATGATTAATACAAGATAGAGAGATTTTCATGTGAGAATTGTTGATCAAAGCAAAAAAAAAATGATGAAAGTACACACAATGTTTGCTATAAACTCATGATGATTCAACTTGTAACTTCTTTGGACATGGATTCTCATTGGGATGTCAATTTTTGAAATAAGTGTATTATTCATCTACTTATGATTAGAGGTGGCCATCCGGAATTGGAATCGCCCGAATCGGTCCTGAACCGGCCTGCCGGTTCACAGTTCGGAACCAAAACTGCCACAAATGGTTCCGAACCAGAACCGTAACCGTTTCCTGGCGGGCCGGTTAAGGTTCAATATTTTTGAAACCGTTGAACTGCCGGTTCCACCTATTTTTTAAAAAATATATATAAAATTAAAAATATTTTTGAAATGATGATTCAAACTTCTAACCTACATTACATAAAGATAACTCCTATCCACTAAACCAGTTAAACTTCATTGATTCAAATACATAATTTAGTATATTTATAGGTGTTAAAAAATTTATAAGTTTTTTATATATTTTCTATTAGTTTATAAATATTTAATATGTAATAAATGATATTATTTATAACATTCTTTAACAAAATACAATATATTTAGCGTATACAAAAGATTTTCTAAGCATAACTAATTTAAATATCACTATAAATTGTAAGAATAAAGTATATACACACACTCCAAAAATATTCTTAATCCTCATAAAATAGATGTTTTGATAATTTATGAAAGATAAAAATATTAATCGAGACTTATTCAATTACAATTTTATTTATAGTATTATAAATCATAACATATTGTTATTTTAATCATATGATTTAATATATCTATACATATTTTATACAAGATTATTACATAACACAGTGAATAAAAAATAAAACTAAAAAACTAGAACTTATGTGAAAAAAGCTTAGGTATACCTAATACATAGATTTTTAAAATAAATTTAAAAATAATGAATTAAAATTTAAACAATTTAATATACTTCATTTTTAGCAAAGCTTCAAATTTTATCTGAATCTTAACTTTTACCTTCAGATTTATTTAAAGTTTTAATTATACGAGTTTATAATGCAAAAAGCTAACTTGTGCCCTAAACTAGTTCACTCTTTAAGTTTTGAGTTTTATTTTTTTATTCAAGTTTTGTTTCTATAAAGTATGTACTCATTTATCTTTACTTTCATATTGGTGTAGTTTAATTTCAAGATTTATTTATAAATATTTATTGTTTTAATTTATACCATTAAAAAGAACTTTGCTCTTTAACACTATTTGTTCTAAAATAATATATTTATATATTTACTTATATCTTTGTTCTTTAATTATTACTTCAAATTTTTATAAATGAATAATTTACATATATACTAATATCTTTGTTCTTTAATTACTACTTTAAATTTTTATAAATTAATAATTTAAGCATAAATATTTGTTATTTTTACAATAAATTGATCTATCATTTTAGAGCAAGATTTCCACCCCAAATCAAAACTTGAATATAAAATATTCAATTACATTTTAAAATATAACAAAAAAATTATGTTTATATAACATATTGGGTGTTAGATGTAAAGCTCTTTTATCGTTCTAATTTTTAATTAATTTAGAAGTTAATTAATTGAATTAAAAAAATAAAAAATTCAAACCGTCGGTTCGACGGTTCCGTACCGTGAACTGAAACCGGCGGTTCAAGGTTCGGAACCGTAATCAGAACTGCTACAGTGGCGGACCGGTTAGGATTCCGAATTTCTTGAACTGAAACTGAAACCGGCGGTTCCGGCCCGGAACCGAAACCGTGGCCACCTCCAGAGGCGGATCCATGTAAGGGCTTGGGGGGGCTCCAGCCCCCCCTAACCCGATTTTTTTTTCATTTTTTAGTATCATGATCCGGTTTTTTTAGTATCATGATCCGATTTTTTAATGGTATAGCCCCCTCTTGTTGAAGAAAAAATGGATTAAAATAAGGAAAAAGATGATATAACATAATTGAAGTTAAGGTGAAGCCGAGAAAAAAAGTTTCAGCCCCCCTCAAGAAAATTTTCTGGATCCGCCACTGGCCACCTCTACTTATGATATTATATATTGTAGTAAATTTGCATAGTAAGTTCAAATTGTATTCAGGGGCGGCACTGTTTAGGGGGATGCAGGTCGGCCACATCCACGGTGTCATTAAATTAGATATAATTATTAATAATAATATTTATTAATTATTATTATTATACTAGTTTATATTATTTTTAAGAAAAGCATTATACAAGTTTCAGAAAATATTATAGATTATATGATTCATGATAAGTTAATTTTCAGTTTAGTAACTATTTAATCTTGAAAATGAGTTTTTCTTTTTTTTGTTATGTAACTAAGTCAACATAAATAAATCAGTTTCTATGATAAAGATTAATTTTAGTTTATTGTGATTTATTAGTTTTTAGAATATTCTTTAAACAATTGTTATAATTGTTGTTATTTTTTTTTTTACTGACATTTTATGAGCTAAGAACTCTCCATGTAATCTATTATATTAGTTTGTTTGTAAAATCATTTGTCAAATCAATATCATTCCAAATTATTTTTTTTATTCAATTTAAGTTTTTATTTTTTTTTTATAAAAAAATGAATATTATTTAAGGAAATATGTACATGAAAATCTTATTTCGATGTCACAAGTTCAAAAATTATAATTCGTGAATAAAATTAATTATCATAAAGAATTATTATTCTATATATTATGTGTTGTATTAAATAGTGGTGAATGTAATTGAACCTTCACTACTTTCGGACTTCATATATATCCATCACAGAGTGCATCACACATGGTTATTTTAGCATAATTTACTTGATATAAGCTCACACACATAAGCAAAATTTAGCCTATATATGCATAGCTTACGTAAAAAGTGTAAGTTATTACCATTGTTGTAAAAGAAACAAGATATGTTGAATGATTTTACATGACCAATGTAGTTCCAGATCTTTCTTTTTTCCTTAAGAGTGAGAGGCGGCTCAACGCGTGGGCCGGCCAAATTGATTGACTCGACGGCTGACTAATAATTTCTTTTATAATGAAGGTGAGGAAGCGTGTAATAAATGAGTGTATACGGTAGACTCAAGTTAAGTTCTCAGCTGATTTTTTAGGAATCATTAATCGAGTACGTTTAAAAAGTAAAAACATGTTTAGTTATACTCCGATAATTAATTAGTCAATTCTTTGGTTTCAAAATAGTTAAAGCAAGGTAAATAGATAATTGAAAGTTGTTAATGATAAAGGATATTTTATAGCGGTTCGAAAGACAAAAGTCCCAACATCTACTCTTTGTTGATTTAGAACGGAATATATTAACTTTCACTGCTTTCGGTAATTGAATATGGATTACAGTTACAGTTTTTCTCCAACGGGAGATCTCTCCTTTTTTTTTTTTCAATACTCTAGTTAGTTGAACTTAGTGCTAAGCTCTTCATTTTGGTATTTTCAGCAGCCCACAATACTTGAATGCAAGTCACAATATCAGATCTTCTACTGGCAGGGAGCTTCCACATGTCGTAGCTAAAGGGTATGCAGGTTTGAGTTCCCTTCACGAATGTCGAACTTGGTGGTTGATCTTACGAATCTGGAATGTCTTGGATTCTATGTTGAAGTTCAGTTGGACGGCTCCAGTGGTCTCGTGTCTCGGAGGCATGGAAGTCTCGTGCCGAGAGAGCATGAAAATCTCGAGCTTAAATGCTTGGAAGGCTACTGAGAGCATAGGGAGATACTACTATGGATTGGAGGTATAGAAAATCATCTATTGATCTATATTTTGAATGTGGTATTTATAATCCTCAATTGGAATTTGTAGCCGTTAAGAAGATTTCTCCTTTTGTAGGACATACAATTTTGTACTTTTGTCCTTGAATAAGACATATGACAGACGCATTAGCTGACGATTGGGTTAGCTGAGTTTATCTTTAATTGTCCATTTGACCATCAGTTGTGGCTCTCTACTGATAATTGTGAGTTGAATTACCCGTTATAGATAAAATTGATCTTCTTTAAAAAGTTCTCCAAGTTTTCAGTTGTTGGTTTCACACACCTCTTCTATTACAACTTATAGAATCCATATAAGGATTACATGATCAGTTCTAAACCAATTCTACATAGGAAATTAGCTTACTAAATGAATTTTAATTTACTAATATATTAAAAAAATAGTCCCAATAATTGTTCCCACCTATTTAATAACTACTTAATACTATTCATGTTCAATTACATGTATTTAATGTAAAAATATTGGTGGTCCTGAAATCAGAGAGCAAGTATATGCAGCGGCAGTATAAATGTTTGCAGCGAAAGTAATAAACAAATAAAGTTAGAACGTAGAGTCACCGAAGAAATTAATCTGCTCTATCCTGACTTACTAACTGAAGATACGGAGGCCTGCGGAGAGCTGAGGCTGGAGTTCATAAGGTGGAGGAGGTTCGACCTAGTCATGCGTGAGCTTAATACTGAAGATCTACCGATCATGCAGGCTAGGTTGGGCCTGACTTACTGGAGGTCGGAAGAGGTATGGGCGAATGAATGGAGTTGCCAAGTGGAGACAAGGCAAATGAATGAGGGGAAGTTCGGATGAGGTTGTCGGCTATCCGATCCTACCGAGCTGAGACTTATGATGCGCACAACCTTCATCTTGATGCTCATAGGCTACCCCCCTCTGACTAGTTATTTGTACCTGAAGCACCCATCTCTTCTCCTCCGATCACTCAGGTACATCCTACTCACGTTGACTCTTCCATCATGCTTACTGGATCAGAGACATAGTTAGCTCCAGGTTTCACTCCGGAGGATTATCAGAATATAATAGGTGCTAACAAGGAGAAAATTCAAAAACTTACTGAGCAACTACGGAGTATGGAAGCTTAGCTCCGAAGAACGGAAGAAGAGATTGCCAATATTGAGGAAGAAAAAGCTGATTTGGAGCAAGTCATGGCTCTCTCGTATGAACTGACTATCCAACATACTGTGGAGAGAGCTGCTGAGCTTATAAATCGAATCATTGGCCCAAGCTTGGGCAATCTCACCAAGTCTGCAAACTTGATGCGGGCCAAGAAGGTACAAAGAATGATCAAGGCCAGAGAGGCAGAGAAAAGGAGGAAGATTCAAGAGGCCGCAGAAGCTAAGAGGCGAATGATAGAGAAGTATGTTAGGGCGGAAGAAGCAAGGAGACTATTGTGGGGTCTGGTGCCTGTTACATGTCCTATCATTATCCCTGAGATGCCTAGTACCTCCACTGTTGAAATTACAAACACCTCCTCTACCGAAACTGAGACTCAAATACAAACCACGACCAATCTTACTCATATAGCGTCAATGATAGATATGCAAGTATTCTTCCAAAATTAGCTTGACAAGCTCAAGGCTTGATTTGATCAGAGAAAGGCCAAAACTTCTGAGTCCATATCTTCCATCAAGTTTGGTCTCAACTCGTATTGACATTGTCAAAAAGGGGGAAGAAGAAGCAAAAGAGAAGAAGAGGCAGGACCAGTTAAACATGCTTGCGGAACTTGTCTCAAAACTACCTGGAGCGAAACCATCTTCATCTGATCCTCCTCCTCCATAATTTCTCTTAGTACTGAGTCCTTTGTGCTTAGTCTTTTTGCAAGTTCAGTTTCTTTCCTTTCATTGTACTTGTAATCTCTCATTCATTAATGAAAGCTTGGAAACTAACTTTTAGACAAACACTCATTGTCTATCTCACTCTCTCTCTCCCTTCCTTCTAAGTTTATTTTAAA
Source organism: Plectranthus barbatus (assembly GCA_026898455.1). Taxonomy (NCBI): domain Eukaryota; kingdom Viridiplantae; phylum Streptophyta; class Magnoliopsida; order Lamiales; family Lamiaceae; genus Plectranthus; species Plectranthus barbatus. The sequence goes on along the minus strand of JAPKLW010001830.1, from coordinate 96,042 downwards.
AAAAAATTAAAAAAAAAAACCTGGCTGAACTCACTTTTTTAAGTGTGAGCAGCAACTTACTTTTTGTTCTATTGGTATAAATCGAGAAATATCTCTCCAATTCAGGGGGAAGATCAAATAGAGTAAGTCAGAATAAGGACTTGTGTATTGAGTAGTGTCATTGTAAACTTAATACACCATGCTTCCTTTTCTTTTCTGACTTTAAGTGAGTAGTTTAGACAATATCAAAAAGGGGGAAATTGTTAGGAACTGAGTTTAAGTTCACCTCTTAATTTGATATTTTGATATGTCAAAACTTACTTTAGTACTAAGTTTCTAGAGTTATCAATTGTAATCCTTGTATAGGATTGTTCGAGTTGTAATAGAAACTTAGATGTTGGAGACTGAGCAAGAAGACTTCAAGAAGATAAAGCTTGAGATATGAGAACAAGTGTTCGTGCGTGAAATTTAGTAAGGTCAGAAACTTAGTTTCTGAAAATTAAGTTTTCGAAACTGAAACTGAGTATTTACCAAGTATGGCAGATGCCCATACTGACTTTGGAATGTTAGTATAGAGGTTCAATGTTTCGAAAGCACATGAAATAAAAGTGTTCAAAGTTAGACTTAAAGGCAATTCAATGCTAAGTAGGATGTCTCATACTTGGATTCCTTGGACTGAAACTTAGTCTGACACAAAGTTGGTGAAAAGTACACTGCCAAAGGCATAAAGCAGGCGGCAAAGTGGAGTAGAACAGACCAAAAGTATGGGCTATGACTGGATGACATTCTCAATGTGTTTAACGACTTGATTTATGAATCTAATGGGTGGAAATTCAAATTGTCCCGCTGAAGACTAAAAATAGCCCAACACTTTGAATGAAGAACATATCTGAATCTCTTGAAAATTATAGCTGACACGCTGCTCAACTTTCCACTCACTCTCTCTCTGAATTTTCGTGTGGTTAACACGAGACTTGAGTTCCCTACTCAAGTTAATTCTTCTGTGCTATCTTGTCAAAACACGAGGCCGAAGCTTTTAGCTGAAGTCATTCCTTGGTGAATATAACTTTCTAAGTTATAGTCATAACAGTCAATATCCTTCTCCTGGATATTGATTGTCACGGGCATTGCAAACACACTGAGTTCTGGGAAGAACGTGAAAACATCCATCAACCAGGAAGAAGGCTGCAGGGTGAATCCTCACTTCGACCTGAAGAAGTGCCAGCTTACAAGGAGTTTCTGAGCGAGTGACGTCAGCAGAACAAAGGATGGAGGTTTCCGACGAACTGACCAAAGATAGCGAGAAGGCTTGTAATACTGATACTTAGTAGATTCCCGATTAAGTTCGGAAGAGTGGACGTAGAATTCTAAGTCCGAACCACTATAAATATCATGAGTCATTTACTAGCTTTCTTTAAGTTTCTGCATTTTTAAGTTTTCAAATTTACTTTGAAACCTTCAATACTTGGCTAAGTATTGAAGCGTATAAGTGTGAAAGTTACTTAATAACCTTCTGAGCTTAAACTTACTTTTCGATAACCTAAAACTGAGTCTCAGTCAGTTTCAGAAAACAAGTGCAAATCAAACTTACTTCCGCTGCACAATATATTACTCTGATTTCAGGACCAACAGATGTTCTACTCTCAAAGATCTTCTTGAGCCGCTCAAGATTCCTTTAATATTAGATAAGGGAATTGGTCTTTACTTGGGTCCTATCAATGCGTATCGAACGCACCAACATACCTAGCAACCAATATAAGCTGCTTATTAATGTGTATGTTGCAGCGTATACTGATAGTCTATCCTGGGACTGTCTCAGATGTGATAATTATTTATATCTCACTAGGTCAAGCAATCTATATGATCTTCTACACACTGTATGATCTCCTTATTGACGAGATAAGAGGATACCGTTGTTCGCTTTGTATGTTTGTTAATCAAATAGAAGAATTGTATCATTGTATACAAGGCATTAATAAGTACCAATATACTAATCGAAATGCTTTGAAATCTACATAACCTAACAATTTATACTCTTGTATTAAAAAAACTCGGAACAGCATATCACACATATATTATCAATTTAAATATTAATAATTTATTATTTTCTTTATTTTACCTATGTTTTGACTTTATGTTTCAATAATATTTAAGAATTTAATTATTTATTATGAATTATTTGAACTAAATACACCTGTATAACTTAAAACTTAATCGAAAAATATGATCTGAAATATTAAAAGTAGATTTTTGTAATAAAATTGTGATAAAAATATATACTAAAATTAATCAGATTAATAGGGTCAACCCGTCGGTTTAGTACAGTCATATCAGACCTCAAGCCGGCCGGATGGACTAAATTTTTCGGGGCCAAGATATTTCAAACCTAACGTATTTTTTGGTTCGAGTTTGTTGGAGGAACTTGCAAACTTCGGACTAAATTCACATACCTAATTTTATGTGAGAAATACACGATATGATACTGAATACAGAATTACTATAAACTAATTACATACATTCTAAATTTTTTCTAAGAAAAAGAAAAGATGGAATGTTGTTGCATGGGAGAGAACAGAAGAGAGATGTGACAAGAATGGACAAAATGAGGAAAAAAGGTGGTGAAAAAGAAAGAGGTGGTGGTATGTAAATGTAATGTAATGTTGAAGGCCCTAAACTTAAGCTATCCACTTATTTTGCCTAACATTACTAAAACAGGACAGATGGGATCATGTGATCATTTTTTAAATTTTCAGACACTCGAGACTATTCGACTCGTCATCTGCTGTTTGTCAAGTTCACTTTGGTCCCATTTCTATTTAATTCATGTCTTTCATATATTTCTCAATTTTATTTTTTTTTTTCATTTTACCGTCCATTTTTATTTCTAAATCACATCCCCCAACTTCATTTTGTGCTTCTCATGAAAAATGAATTTCATTGCTTTTAGTCCATGTAATCTGTATAGTCATAAAATCATTATGTAAATAACACTCTCCACTCTTCTCTCTCTCGAAAAAAAATACAACTATGATACCTCATTGAAAAAGATGAGGGTGTGATAATGCCTAGGGGTCTTCCTGGTTTGGCCGAACTAGTCAAATCGGTCATACTAGATTAATTTAGTTGATTTGATCGGTTTGAAATTTGATTTTCAAATTGATCGTTTGAAAATTTTAAAATCGATTAAAACTTGTTTAGTTATGATTTGACGGCTCAAATCGACAATAATGGGCGGACTAAAGTTTAAGGTTATAATTTTAATACAGTTGACTCATGTGTCTCTTTTGGTTTCACATTCAATTATAAATATAAGATTAAGTAATGTTATTATAATTTTACATGTCTCTTTTGATTTTACATTTGATGTTTTAAGGTTATAATTTTAATACAGTTACTCACGTGTCTCTTTTGATTTCACATTCAATTATAAATATAAGATTTAAAAATTAAAAAATTATATTATAATAAGTAATAACAAATAATAGAAATCAACTAATTTATATAAATCAACTAAAGTTTCCACTCTCAATATATTATAGTAGATTGTTGAAAGTTAAAACATTTCATTTCAAACCGTCAAACTTTACATAAATCATTTGGTAGATTTGGTTTGGAAAAATGTCTAATTGTACCTATTGATTTGATCGAGATTTTGCTTTCAAATCGCCCAAACCGAACCGCGAACACCCCTAATAATATTATTGTTTGAAGAAGAAGAAGAAATTATTATTGTCCTTTAAATTTGTGTTGTATTAATTGTTTGATCATGAATAGTTTTCTTCAAGAGTTTAGACAAGGATTTATTTCTGTTTTTCTATTTTTTTTAAATAAAATAAAAATTGAACGCTCTAGACAACTTAAGAAATATAGTTTTGGGGCATAATATATAGTGGATGAGAATTATTTATTTTTTGTAAATTAGGTTTACAATTGGGCTTTTGATAGATCAAAAATAAGTGAGAACCTAATCCAATTAATGGAAATCTCAAAGCCCAGAAGTCGTTCATTACATTTACAGATGTCCTTAAGAGTGGGAAACTGAACAACATATTTTTTTACCAACGAGAATGGGAATAAAAATAATAATAATAATAATAATAATAATAATAATAATAATAATAATAA
>JAPKLW010001830.1:53594-91928 GCA_026898455.1 Plectranthus barbatus | reverse complement strand
AATAATAATAATAATAATAATAATAATAATAATAATAATAATAATAATGAAAAACCACAGTCTATACAAAGAATGGTTTGTGTATAGGGGTTTAATCGAACCGAATCGAGTCGAGCAGTGTTGTGCTCAAGTTTGACTCGTTTAGTTTTGAGTCGAGCTTCGAGCTTTTTTATCGAATATTTTGATATTCACGAACTTTATCAAATTTTAGTCGAGCATAAACGAACTTTCTAAATTTAGAATATATTTAAAAATTTATTATTATTTTTTAAGAAAAAAGTTATTTATTCCAAAATTAATGTCATATTCATTGTCAAATTTTTAAATTTCTCATTATTAGAAAGATTTATCATTATTGTTACTCTTAAATCATGAAAATACTATTTTTATAAAAGTAATTATTTTATATTTCTTACTAATTTTAGGTAACGAGTCTGCTCACGAGTCGAATACTATGATATCCAAGTTTTTTTCGTTTAATAAACGAGCTTTACAAAACAAACTTGAACGAACTTTTGTCGAGTCGATATCCGAGTAGCTCACGTACAATTTCGTTCATTTACACCATTATTTGTGTAGGACTCAAAATCGAAATACAAATGATTGCTATTATTCTCTCTCTCTATCATGCATGATCTGTGAGAGAATGGCGATTGTGGTTTTCTTTTCGGTTAAATTTTTTTCATGCATCATGCATGAGATACGCATATCAATAGGAAAGGATGTTGTGTTCGGCAAGCAAATTAGTTTAGAGCGGGGAATTCTCCCTCAATCCTTCTGTTCTAGGGAAGGTAGGGAAGGGTATGCCTAAACGGTTTAGGCAAATTTTATCTATTAACCTAATCTAACATAAACTTATCTAATATACATTAGTTAGGAATTAATAAACCTTATTTGGAATGGATAAACTCATTTGAGTATAGATAAAACTCACCTAAATTATTTAGACGTGCCTAAAGCAAATTTGCCCCTGTTGTAATAATTATTACCATTAGTTTAATTAAGCATACAAATGCAATTGATTTCTTTTCAGAATAAAAAGTTATAACCAGACCATGCCCACCAACCAACCAAGAAAACGTATTAGTCAAAACAATAATGGACTTTATTGTGCTAAAACACGACGAGCTGCTCTATTCAACATCAAGACATCAACTTCTCCTACTCCCCAACTCAAAAAATAAAAAATAAATAAATAAATCAGTTGTGGAGTATTTCCCTTGTCTAAGAAAGAGAGAGCTCTCAAGTTCCCATGATACAATCATCAATAAGCAGAAGATAAGAAAGCATACAAAGAGTTACAGAGCAGATAGGTTTGCAAGAATAATTGCAATTGAATTAGACAAATGAATTGATAGCAGAAGCAGCACTGTTTTGCAGTTTAATTGCCCTACAAACTCCTAATAATACATCCTCTCCCAGATGGAACTTGGACAAAACTTGTAAGAAATGACGGAAGGAACTACACCACTAACTAAGTAAGAGCCCTATTTCGGCTAAGGCATTATAGGGGGTAAAAAAAACATACAGTATGAGCCACAGCCAAATAGCATTCATAACCAAAAAAAAAAAAAAATACCTAACCAACCACCATGGCAAATGGATGGAAGCAATCAGGAGACCCGTTCAAGCTATGGCGTATGTCAGTCTCTCTTCCTCGGATGGTCGCCACTTGCCCTTCTTAGCACACAGAAATCCTTCCTTGTCCTTGGAGTAGGTCATGCGGATATCCCACTGCATGGATTTGAATATGCCCTCTAGCTCGCTTATGATATCCACCTTGTCCCGAATGATGATCTTTCCTTCAGGTCTCAAAATCCGATCTACTTCCGCTACCAACGCCATGAAATTACACCTGTTCACCCATTCATTAGATTTAGAACATGCATAGCATTAAACATTTAGGCTATAGGAGTTGACAACGGTGGATTATACGCACTTCTTTTTAATCTTCGAGAAAAGGTGGTCAGCATGAAGAAGATCATAAGATCTTGGGTAAGTACTGAATGATTCACACCAGTCGTGATACATTCCAAACAGACCGCGTTCATAAATGACAGGAAGTGTATCAGGAGCATCTATATTGACAACATTCATCACCCAAATATTCAAATCTCTCATAGCAGCTGCCAACCTGCAAATGGAGACACCAAACAATGAAGTGATAGCTCTACAATATAGTTCTCCAGAACATTAAAGAAACAAACAAACAAACAATCAAAAATGAAAAGAAAAAAAATAGAGAAGAGAAGTTAAATTTTTGAGGTAATTGTTTTGAGGAAAATTCACAAGAAAAGGATCCTTCTTCCATTTGTTAAAGAGTAGAAACTGTGATATTTAAGGCAGTAGTGAAAAATTGCTTATCCCTCCAAACTAGAGAATATATAGCATTGATAAATTCATTGGCAGAGAGAAATGGTAAATTAGGGGGGAGGCCCGAAATGTTTTAAAGAAAATAACAAGAAGTTAGTTTACTGCAGCTTGCTTACCCTCCATAGACAGCTCGCATATCCATGACATTCCTCACATTAGACCAGTCTATCCCTAGTCCTTTAAGATATGAGTTCTTCACCACGCGCTTCCAGTGTGCATAATCAGACATAAAATCATCGGGAGCTGGTTTACCATAAACTCCAACCTCTGAACTTGACATCCAGTACGGAACTCTACCCAACCTTGCAGGCCACTGTTCTGGCCATTGAAACCCCCGCTCTGATGAAGCAACTGGTATTTTGTGCATGCATGCTTGAAGAGGCACATTCCTGATCATAACAACAAAAATGCTCAAAAATATAAACGGCTGCTCAATTTCACTGTAAACAGCATATAATCATCTTATCATAATGAATAGTCCAGGAAAATTCTGATGATTAAAAATAAAAATAAAAAAATCATACCAGGCAGCATTGGGATCATCAGAGTCTTGGCATAGTGGAGGATCACTCTTTGGCCTTTGTTCGTAGCACTCATTAGAAGATGGTTTGCGATATACCGCAATTCCTACTCCATTTAATTTGTCCTTGGTTATTGAAACAACTTCCCAGCAAATAGCTTTAGTCAATTTCTTCATGGCTGTCAATGTTACCAGCAACATGCCCAACTTTTTAGCAGCCAAAGAAACATTTTAGCTTCATAAAGCAGATTATATGATGTACCTTCCCAAATCTCAACATCTTCAGGAAGTTTTTGGTAAATAGGAGTTGCTGACCAAACAAAGAAACCACCAGGTCGTAGCAAACGGTTCAGCTCCAAGAGAAGTTTCCCACCTAAAATTTGTAATGATAATAGACCATCAATAAATATTGCTTTTTACATGTGTGTCATAGAAAAAACATGTAAAGTTCAACAGTTGCAATAAATCTCGAGTGTCTAAAAAGTATCAAAACAAATGGACGAAATTAAGAACCTTCAATGTGCCAGGGCACCCTGCAACGTGCACAATGGACAATATCAAACACTCTCCCAGGATATGGAAGCCTCAATGTGCCCATGACAGCAGATATTGCTGGGATTCCTCTTTCAAGTGCGAATTGAACCTGTGCCTCATGCTCATCTTTTGGAGCCAATGACATGGTCAATACATCCCTATCAAAGAGGTAGCCCCCAAAGCTAGCAACTCCACAGCCAACATCCAGAACCACTCGGGAATGCTTCCCCCAGGCAATTTCAGGCACAGACTACATAACATGTCATATGAAGTATACTGAAAGTTAACACATATTATAGTAATACAACTCGGAGCAGAGAACAGCATAGAAGGCACAGTATCATGAGTACATTCTTAACAGTCATATTAGAATGAAAATTAATAATACAGAAAGCTGAAGTGATTTTCCAAAATGTAAAGAACAGATGGTCTTAATTTAGAAACAAATAAATTAGGCAAAGAATGAAAAAAGACAAACTTGTATTACCAAACCAAATCCAGTTCAAAAAAGTTTGACATTTTGAGATCAGCATAGTGCCACGTGATAGCAATGACAAGTTTGAACATCAAAATGTGTAATCTATACCAGTTGACAAAGGAAGAGATGGATATGCACGTGCAACATGCTACCTTTTGTATGAAGTCAATGTAATGAAGAGCACCGTGCTTAAACTGGGTGCCACCACCAGGGAAGGTAAGGTATTCACCACTAACTTTAACCCAATTTTGGTGTCCTTTAACTTCTGCAAGTTTGGTGTGGGGAACATTATGGTACCAAATCTGTGAAAAGGAACATATGTCAACTAACAAGGAAGAATCAGCAATTCCAATGAAATAATCATTCTCAAAGAAGTGTTGTACCTTTTCCCGACTCATAGGCCACTCTATTGGACGTTGATATCCTTCAGGAAGGGGAACAAGACAGGTAGGCGGATTTTCTGGACAATGTCTCTCTCTGTGTTCGTAGTGCTTTGTAGTTCTAAGTTTCTTTATTGCCTGCAAGTTATCAAGGCAGGGAATGTAATCTGGCCCAGCAGTCGTGTTGCAAACTTTCCAGACATATTTACTTTGATTCTCTGATGCAGATGACTTTTGGGTTTCTTTCTCATTTTTGGACTCTGCTGCCTGAGTTGAAAACGATCCATTTTGAGTTGCTGATTCATCTGTCAGCTCTGATTGAGCGCCAGACGGAAAAACTTCACCTGATTTGTCCTTTTTCTCAGTGGAATCCTCTTTTTCCACCTTCTCCTCAATCTTACCATCCTCCTTCTCTCCATCTGTTTTACCTAATCCTTCGTTAGACTTCTCATTATTGATATTATTTTCTTTATTCCCTCCTGCTTCAGACTCCGGATTTTCTACCTTGGATTCTCCCTCAACTTTACTTTTCTCGCCATCTTCTAAATCACTTTTTGATCCATCTCCGTTGTCTTTCTTTTCATCTCCGTTGTCTTTCTTTTCATCCCCTGACTTCTCTTCAGGTTTTTCCTCATTAGTTTTTTCTGTCTCTTCTGGCGCATCCTTTTTTTCCACCTGATTTGCACTCGCATTAGTGTCTCCTTTGGTTGCATCATCCGGCAAATCTCCAGGGTTATCCTCAAAATGCTTTTGCTTTCCCTCATCATTTGAACCATTATCTTCAGTCACAGCATTGGTCTCCTCATTACTGGTAGCATCGTTCTTGTTCTCAGCACTGACCTCAGTAACAGTAGTTTTCTCCTCATTTCTGTTCTCCTGAGAAACATTAGCAGTCTGACCAGGGATTACAGATGTAGACGTCATCATCCATACCCCAACTAGGCAAAGGGCTACAAAAACCACAATCGTGACAGTGGAACAATAGCCCGATGATGATTTCCTACCATCAACTCTAGAATATTTCCCTAAAGCCATTACTTCAAGTTCGCTCCTTCAATCAGCCCCAACACTTATCTGTTATTGCACCTGCAACACAAGTAAACTATAAGATTGAACCTACGTATCCTATTCAATCGAAACTACATAAAACATCATTACAATATAGCAAGGTACTGAGCCAATAAACACACACTGGAAGTAACATTAACTCATCAAAGCATAAATTCAAATATGATTCAGTAACATAGAAGCATGAAACGTCTTCAAACAACAGCTTAATGTGATTTCAAATTTAGCAACAAAGAACATGCATTAAATAAAACAAATCTATATATAGGAATCAAAATATACAATCAAATACGCATAATCACCGGATCAGGAATAAATAACAGTACCAAAAACACCAACTCGTTCAAAATCAGATCACATCTTCGCGCAAATCCATACACATGCATAAAAATCCCACAGCCGAATTCTTTCCATTCATGAATCCCTCAAAAAAACCGACAAGAAATCTAACCAAAAATTAAAAATAAACGCAAATCTAAACAGTCCAGATCTACGACACAAATCACAATCCAATACCAACGCGAGAAACAACATCTAATTAAATACAAAACTGAAATAAAAATTTCATCGCCGAATCTCTCGACACAAACCAGCAGAAGAAGCTGAGATTTTCGCGTACCTCTCTCTCAAAAATCCTCAATACAGATCCCCGAGAAACACAGCAGCATCAACTCGACTCTCTGTCGCATACATGATATGTCGTTGTGTAGGATTGCACGACCCCGCTCTCGATAAAGAGACTCGCTGCGTGAGAATATGTATATATATATATAAGCAAATGAGAACAAAAATGGAGAAAAAAAAAGTACATAGATATTTAATTAATTAATCACGTATATATCTTAATGATTGAAGGCTGAATGTAGGATAGCATTCGCAGTTCGGTACCTATTTTCCGCCTTCTTTAACCTTTCTTTTTCTTTTTCTTTTTTTTTTAATAAAACTGTGTTGCGCTTGAGAAATCAGAATTTACAGCGTGTGAATTTAGGTAAGAAAGAGAAATGGAGGAGAAGAAGTGAAAGCCACAAGATCGCCGTGAAATTCTGGCGTGCAGTTGGGTAGCGTGTGGAGTCATACCGACGCCGTTTTGAATATTCAGATTGTTTTACCTGCACACATTTAATGAAGGTAAATAATTAGATGCACGACAATTAAAAAAAAAAATTAAAAATAGACAATAAGTAATTTTTTATTATTAGTAATAAATTATTTGTTAAATTTTAACATGATAAATAATTGAAAATTTTGAAAAAATGAAAATTGTTATCATGTTTTTTACTTCTAAAATTAGTTTTCATACAAAAAATGCCATACTTTTTAAAATGGATAGAGCTGCATGATGCAACAGAAAACACTCATGCTCATGCCACCTTTCGGATTCATAAAAGTTCAATGGTGAAAAGGTCTTGAAATTAAAAAAGAAAGTATGTGTACTCCAATTTTTTTTTTAAATAATTATATTATTCAAAAATATATTTCATCCCATATTTAACTGTGCACCTCAATTTAAAAAAAAAAATCATATACAATAAATCAAAAGGTATATAAACATTGTAGTATAATGGTACCTCGCTTGTACACGTGCGATACACTCAAAATCAAATTCTCTCCAATTTTAATTTAACATTAAGAAAAACTTAGACCAAAAAAAAAATTGTGGTATAATATTACACTGACCTTTTTAATTTTTAATTTTTATTTTTTTTTTGGCAAATTTGGGGATTTTAGTGTGAATTTCTTGTGTGAAATATTTAATTTCGTCGGAATTAAATATTACGAAATTAATATACACTGCGAGTAGATCGTTGTAGTATATTTATTTTCTAAAAATTAAATTTTGGTAACTGAAAAATGAGTCCACAAAGTGACATGGTTGTCAATGTAACGGTGGGAATTTTTACATAAGGGGTTATGTAATTAATGATGTCCCACATAAAATTATTACACTAATTATGAAGTATATATGAACCATTGCATTTATAGTGCATAATAACAAAGTGTCCTATGTGTAGAGGTCGGGCCCAAGGCACGTCCAACACGAACGCCCAAGGCAAAGCTTGGTGGCCTGCATCCTAAAACCATTGTGAACGGGCCTCTCCCCACGCGTAAAAGAAGAACTCCAACGAAATTTGCCACATCCACTTTCTACACATATTATCTCAGTAACTCAGAAGAAGAGAACTTACTAGCTCCTTGTGTTCCAGAAAGGAAGGAAAAACAAGAGGTAAACTTAAGCATGAACTCTGCCTGAATTTCCACACTTGCTATTTTGTCGACCCTCGAGGCTCCATCTTAGCAAACGTCGACCCTGTCCTGAGCTAATCAATGCTCATATTTTGTTGTTCCACATCCATAAGTTTTATTGTTTTGCTCATATATTTGTTTATATTTGAATATTATTTTGGCTATATTATTCGTTCACACTTTGTTATTCGTGCTATATTCGATGTTGTAGTTTATCTCAACAATATCATTTTTGTTTCCTTGATATAATATATGTTGCTTTCATTGTATTATTGTTCAATTCAGCCGCATAAATGTTGTCCTCTTTGATCATTGAATTACCTTTGTTGGTTATTGTAAATTGGGTATTATGTCTCTTTAATTACGCACGATATATGTCGTTCTCATTGACTATTCTGTAGGCCTCTACATACTGAAAATCAAACCTCAACATATGGTGTCTACCATGGGGTATGCAAAAATTTGTTGCACGAAATGATAGGTAACCAACACAATCCAATGGAGGTAGGCAAGAAAACCCCACTAATGGATCTTGGGAAAGAGGCCAATGGGCTGCTAGACCTAATAGAGACGTCGCTGGAGTTGTTGAAGCTGCCCCAAGACCGATCGAAGGCGCCCGTGCACCAGGTGCCTCCACCGATCAACCCTATCGCGGTCAAGTTGCTGGACCAAATCAACGCCACTCAGAAGGAAATGAAGGTCACAAATTCCAAGATAGAAATGATGTACGCTGCAAATCAGACTCTACGTCTCAAAAATCAATTCCTTCGACAACAAGTACCTGTCGCGAGTAGCTGACCCCTCATCGTCGAATTTAGCAGTTCGAACCTCAAGTCTTCTTTCACACCCATGGACTTGGACAAAGAGTTAGAATAGGTTAAGGGAGCTACTGCAACTAAGAAGACAGCCGACATGGCAACTAGTAATGAAAAAATATTCAAAGCCAAGTTTGCCATGCTCGAGCCGTTCTTGACTCATATCTCTGGGGTGCCTAACTGCCTATGCTAGAAAAGACCATAGCAGAGGAGAGCTATGCGGACTTACCGTTCATGACATCACAAAATTCGAGATCCCTACATGTTTCTCTCCACCTACTTTTGCGATATATGACGACACAATCGACCCCGAGGAACACGTGGCCCTGTAAACATTGAAGATGTTTACAACGTTGATCCCAAGCACCATCAAAGTAGCTTGCATGTGCAAAAATTTTGGGTCGAGTTTATTAGGACCTACAATGCAGTGGCTTGTGAACTTGCCTAAAGGGTTGATATCAACCTTAATAGAGTTACATTAGTTGTTTCAACGGTAATACTCCAACAACAGAAAACTCAACAAACGTCTAGATGATCTCTACAAAATACAATAACAAGATCAGGAGACCCTACTAACATAGGAAGGTTGAACAAGGAGCTCATCTTCACCCCAAATTACCCTGTGGAAACAGTGATCCATGCCTTCAGAAACAGCCTCAACATTGATTCCTATCTTTGTAGGGAATTGACGATGTATCCATGTTACGACATGGATAGCACGCTCTACAAAGCTGCACAAATACAGTGGGAAGAAGATAAGCCCAATCGAGGTTGATCAAAGAAATAAGGCTAAAGCTACAAAACTAAATAACACCGATCAAATTAAGAGACATCAAGATTCCATCCGAACATAGTATATCAAGACACAGTGAGGGTCAAGAGATACCCTGAATCTAGAGATGAGAGGTTAACGCGCAAAAGCTGGTACTAAATTGGAAAGGCCCTTACCAGATCAGCTGAACTACAGGATAAGAGGTTTATGACTTCGAGACTCTCAAATGGAGACCATACACGCTTTAATTTAACAATTTTCATTTTTTTATCTCATCATAAGAATATATACTAACTTGAGCTTCGGAGGGGTGATGCCAATATTAGTCATACTACTTGTGATGAACAAGGTCGAGGGAATCACTCAGAGAACTTTCCCACATCATCATCTTTGATATCAATTGAGGCTCTACCCCTGATGTTGAAGCCATATGAGAGAAGTCATGGATCCACTCTCGACATCGAAGCCATATGAGAGCACTTGGGGCTCCACTCTCAATGTCGAAGCCATATGAGAACCGTCGGGGCTCTATTCTCAATGTTGAAGTTGTATGTGAGCAATCAGGGCCCCAACCTCGATATCGAAGCCACATGAGAGCACTTGGGGCTTTACTATCAACCCCTAGGGCTTCAACTGTTTGACGCTAAAGCACATTTCTTGCTCTATAGTGACACCACTTTAAATAAAGTTCGACCCCTTGGGATACAACCTATCAAAGACAAACTAAATTTTGTGTCGATGGCAATTCCACTTCATTAATGAGAACCAACCCACCAGGCACCAACATGCCGACCCTACAGAGGCTTGACAACTTAACCCTAAAATACACTTTGTGTCGATGGCGAACGCGCCTCGCACAAAAGTCCAACCCCACCTGTGGCTCTTCGCTAATAAGAAAGGGCCGATTCTAAAGGGACTCGGCGAAGCATGGAACTGAAACCTCCATCACGCATGACTGACTCCCAAAGAATTTGCCCCACAAGCCCTACGGGTTCCCAAAGTGCACGTATGAGAGCGCCCCTCCCATGCAAGGAGGTATTTTCCGAAATAATCCCAACAAACCCTCATGAATTCCGGTTCCACGCATTGAACATCAAATTGATTCTTCAGAATCATTTGACGTCGTACAAATTGTGAACTTTTAAACTTACTGCACTTATTTATAGAATCGGTTGTCTCTAATTTTTAAAGAAGTGATTGCTTATATTTAGGGCAAGAAATTTGTACGTGTTGGGTCGTTATCGTGTCGTGTCTTATCATGTTGGGTCATTATCGTGTTTGAGCTTAACGGGTATGTGTCGTGTTCGTGTTTGAGCTTAATAGGTTCGTATCATGTGTTGTGCTCATTATTACCGTGCATGTTTGTGTCGTGTTTGAAGGGATATTTACTGGTAAACTGAATTGCAAAATCTGATTGCCAAGGTCGAATATTGGATATCATAAAATTTAATTGCTATGCCTATGATAAAAACACCTAGCATGCTTCTATTGAATGCTTAAGAAAGATTACAAAATACCTGGATGAATTTGAACTCTGAACAGCTCCGCAGGGATTTGAACTTTGATCCTTCTTGCCCAATAAGATTCAATCCTGAAATAATCAAGATTAATTCTCAGATTTTAATTAAATAAAATCGAAAACTTGAAGGAAAGAGAGAGAAAGAAGGTCCTCCAGATCTGATCATCTGATTTGTATCTCTTGCTCCGATCCAAATATCTGGTGAAGATTCCCTCCGGATTCTGTGCCAATCAGGAAGCAGAATTTCCTTCCTACTTCTTAGATCTAGTCGACTACTTGCAGCTCCCAAAACTCTGGTTTGTTGATTATCGACTTACGATCTTGTGGTGCATTGAGATCTGAGAACTAGGGGGTATTTATAGGAAATTATGATCCCTATTGGGCTTGAGCTTTTCCATGGGCCAGACCAGGGACCAATATGCAAATAGGATAGAAGACCTATCAATTATCAAATTCTCATATTCAACACATAATATAATTAATTAATTAATTTTGATTCATGCCACCAGAGAATCAATATTGTCCTACATCTTTGCTATCACGTTATGAGGAACGGGTTGCATGGGCTCGATACATCTCCATATTTCTGAAATAGGAATGCATATATGAAAAGATAAACCGATAAGGCCGAAGCCATTACAACCCACACACAGTCGAAGCTGCGAAAAGACAAGGCAAAGTTTTCCAAAAGAAAAAGCAAAGCCAAGAGGAGCCTGCTACGCCTATGAAGAGCTATCTGACAAAGAGTAAAACCTACAAACAACCAAATCTGATCACAAATCTGCAAACAGTCAAACTGCCGCCCGTACCGGAGCTCGAAAGGTATGCGGAAACCTCCGAGTGGAATAGCCAAACCGCTACGGGGAACTCGGACTCGAATGGTGTTTGCAGCAGCAGTTGGAACACACAGGCGCCGGTGAAGAAAGGCAGCAAGAAGAAACCCTGTCAGACAACAATAGAACGCAGCAAGCCAACCGGAAAAACCAGCAACCAGAATCATGATACTTAAGCAAAACTAAATCAGCATATCGCCCCAACAGCAGCTAATACCACGCTAATCCAGCTAGCCTTCGAACCACAACCACCTAGCTGCTGCATCCAGACACCACGCCAGCAGCAAACAGTCGCAGCAGCGGCCAAAACAGCCCTGCACACTACCCATCCGCGGCTGTGAACACACACCAACCACAGCCACACAAATATCGCTGCACCAACAACAGCAGCACCCGACTGTGGGTTTGCTGCAGACTAGCTGCTGTTATGTTGGCAGCCTGTGACACCAGGGACCAATATGCAAATAGGATAGAAGACCTATCAATTATCTAATTCTCATATTCAACACATAATATAATTAATTAATTAATTTTAATTCATGCCACCAGAGAATCAATATTGTCCTACATTTTTGCTATCACGTTATGAGGAACGGGTTGCATGGGCTCGGTACATCTCCATATTTAAGGTTACAAACATTATTTAATTAATTTAGGCTCTAACAAGCCTACAAATTAATTAATATCTTTTATTCCTAAGTAATACCACTCAATACCTTTTCACTCATGTTTGAACTTAATCAGCCTGCAGGACTTCTGCATAGTGAACCTTTTTCAGCTTCTTAGGGAATGTCACCATCTTATATTGGATATGGTTACCTAACCAAAGAACTAGAAGTCATACACAAGCTGCTACTACCAAAGATACAGATATACAAGTACATGTAAGACTCTCCACATTGTACGACTCAGAGAGGCATGTGCGATGATTGGACGACATTCCATTTGTCTTTAACGGTTGCTTTTATATCTCTAACGGACATAATATTCAAATCATCAACCATCTGCCTATAAATAACATGCAACTTTGATAAAAATCAGCACCAAACTATCACTCTTGAACTAGCAGAAACTTTGTCAAAGTCAAAATTCAAAAGCTCTTAAAAACACTCTGAAAATTTTGTGTCTTTGAACACAAGGCTTAAGCTTTCTAAGCTAAAGCTAATCATTTGGTGTTTATTACTTTTTAAGTAATAAACACAGCAGTCAGTTTTCCATTCCGGAATTCTGATTATCACGGGCATTGCCAACCACTAAAGTTCTGGGGAAAACAGTAAACATTCTACTTTCCAGTTTGAAGGTTGCGAGGTGCATCTTCACTTTAGATTGAAGAAAGAAGCAGACGACTAAGTTTCTGAGAAAGTGACCTAGCAGGCCCAAGGACACTGACATCCGACAGGCTAGTATAGATCGTGAGAAGTTTGTAATATGTTACTTATTGAATTCCCGGATTAAGTTCCGAAAAGTGGACTAGGACTTGAGGCTCCAAACCACAATAAATATCATGTGCCATTTACTGCTTTAATTATGTTTTTGTAAGTTAAGTTTTCAAGCTTATTTGAAACCTTCAATACTTTCTAAGTATTGAATTGTTTATCTGTAAACTGAAACTTAAACCTACCAGAGTTTGAGTTTGAGCTAAATTTAGTTTTCGGAAACTGAAAACTGAAAACTAAGTTTCAGTTTTCAGAAGTGCAAACATATTAATACTTTTGCTGCATACAAAACTACTCTGATCTCGGGACCAACACTAGTGATCCTGGAGCTGATGATGATGTGTCTGCCAGCTCCTCCACAGACGCTTTGCAGGTAAATGAGTGTTAGCCAGCAGCTCATACAAGCCTATTTACTGGTGAAGAGTGCGCCATCAAATCCCCTAAGCCTTGTTAATTATCTTCTATTACAACTCAATAATTCTCATGCAGGACATTACAAGTTTAAACTAATATATCTAGATACACCATGCTAGTTGGATGTTTAACTCATCAAAACAACATAAAAGATTGGAATTTCTAACAAAAATTCCTTTAAAGGTTGCATGGGCTCGGTATATTCTATATTTAAGGTTACAAATATCCATCAATTAATTTGAGCTTTTGGCAAGCTCCAAAATTAATTAACATATTTTATTCTTGAGTTGTACCACTCAACCTTTTCATATATGCTTTAACTTAATCAGCCTACAGAACTTTAGCATAATGAACCTTCTGAGCTACTCAGGAAACGTCACAATCGTATACTGGATATAGTTACCTAATTTTAGTTCCAAAAGTCATATAAGATTTGTTATGACCCAAGTTGCAGATATACAAGTACATATAAGACTCTCCATCATAGCACCTCAAAGTGACACACAAGTTTGTATGTACTTTTGGACCTTTCATAGGCTTAAGATTCCATCAACCAACAAGATCAAGATTATTTTAAAGTTATATAGAAGAATCAATCTTACTCTGGTCCTATCTATACGTACCGACATATCCAATAGCCAAGACAAACTATTAATTACTAACTATGTTACAACCTAAACTAATAATTTATCGTGTAACTGACTCAACTGTGATAACTATTTATGTCTCATCAGGTCAAGCAATTCATACAATTTTTCGTGATCTACTACACATCGTATGATCTTCCTATTGAGGAGATAAGAAGATAATCTCGTTCGCGTTGTATGTTTGTTAATTTGGACAGGAAATGTAATATTGCTAGACAATAATGATTACTAGTATATTAAGCAAAATTATTTATAGTTTACCAATCATAATGTTTTTAGTATACAATCCAACATTATAGTGATCAGTTATCGAGTGTAACTGATCTAGTGAATTTTTGTTTATCAGTACAAAGAGTGAATGTAAGATCAGTTGAGATCTGAACCACTATAATTCTTGTCTCATTTACGTTCTGTTATCTATATTTCACAACTTACCAGTTTAAAACTCGACAACCAAACTTAAAATTATCTAATCAAGTTACTTTTCAATCTGTCGATTGACTATCTCACTAGTCAGTTGAGCACTAATCAAGCTCGCACACATTTAAGCTTCCGGACGTACGTTTACTCGGACTCTTTTGGGATCGACAATTATTTTATGGTATAAATCTTAAAATGAAAATATAAGATTTTTAATAAAGTGCACAGCATTCAAAAACAAATTATGATTATAATTAGGTCTACCGAGCTTTTTTTTTCCTATTTTTTCTTTAAGATACGACCATATGAGGACTCTAAAAAAATGAATTAAAAAGTTGAAGTTAGGAGACAATGAGCTTATTTAAAATATGCAGTCATTTGAAATATATATAATTTTAAAGGTACTCCTAAACACCAATCCTTAACCAATTTGTGATTATAATTAATAATTTGTATTTTTCTAACCATGAACCTCAACAGTTCTAAAAATTTTGCGTTAAGATATTCGATAATTTTAAAATTACTGTTTGTTTATAAGAATTAATTGTATTTATTATAACATTGATTTGAGTTGATAAAGAATATTAAATAGGAATATTTTTTAAAATACTCAATAATAAAAATTTAGAATTTTAAAAAAAGCTAAAATGTGGATCCTTCATTGAATCGAATACTTACGGTTATTGTGGGATTATTGAGAGAGAATACACTTAAGTTACTCTTCAAATTTTTATTTATTTTTTAGTAGTGGAGATTTTCGTAAGACTTTTTTCTTTAGCAGGGAAGAAATAAAAGCCTCCCACGTGGAGAATTGAGAATCCCATGAATTTCTGGCAGGTTCCTAATAATAGAATGTCCGTTATAACGGTCACATCCATCACCCACTAATTTCGCCTTTATATACATTTCTAATGTGAATTGGATTGATCTCAATTATAGAATGTCCGTTATATTTTTATTTATTTTTTTTTAAAAGTCAATATGAAAGAACTTTTACAAGAAATGGATGACAAATATTTGAATATTGAAATTTGTGTAGATTTAGGTACGTATGAGTTTTTTCTTTGAATGTTGATACTGAATATTATAGTTTTGGTAGGTTTTCATTACTCTATTTGATGTGTGATATTCAGTATATAATACTCCCTCCGTCCCATCATATTAGTCTCATATTCCTTTTCGGTCCGTCCCATTTATTAGTCTTATTTCCTAAAAAGGCAACATTTTTCCCACTCATCAATAAAATATTAATTCTTCTATACTAATGCACATTGGTTATTGTGCACACTCCTCCGTCCCTAATATAATGGGACGGAGGGAGTAATTAGTACCGAATTCAATACCCTTTAAAAAAGATAAGAGATGAGTTTTATGCATGAGTTTAGAATGACTTGTAGTTATGTATTGACAATAATTAAACATGGGTCAATGACACAAACTCCGTGTGTTGAGACTAATGAAGGTTGTTGGCACGTCTTCAAGCTAGGTGAAAATCGTCACTCATGATCCCACATTTTTCAGACTCGTGAAAGTCATCTAGGATTGAGTTGGAATTCGAGAACTAAGAAGTTAGGAGTTTGTCCGTTTGATTCCTTCCTTGGACTCCCATGTGGACTTCAATTGGCAGAATTTTGAGTTCGAGTTGAATTTCTTTATGGATCCTTATGAACCTCCGATAATTATATTGTTCACTTATGAGTTTTGGGTTGTATAAGCGCCTATATACTTACAACAATATAGACCAAATGTGTTTTGATTCCAATATAATGTTCGATATTAAAGTGTGTTTATTAAGATATACTCCCTCCATCCCGATTATTTTGTTCATGTTTCTTTTTTGGAGTGTCCCATTTATATGGTCCATTATTTAATTTTAGTATTGTTTTTTGCATGTGTTTACAAATTTACCCTTATAAATTGAACATAATTAATATAATTACTCCCTCCGTTCCAATTATATAGTCCACTTTGATCTTGCACGTTTGTCAAAAATTATTTAATATTTAAATAAACTTCTAACATTACCCTTATTTAAAGCATTAATTAACCTCTCATTTTCATAATATTACATTTAATATTCTCATTGTCCAAGATTATTTAGGGATGTAATGGTAAATGACCATATAAAAACAATACTAAATATAGAAACTGGACTATATAATTGAAACACCCTAAAATAGTAACCCGGACTATATAATCGGAACGGAGGGAGTATTATTAATAGTTATTGTTAAATAAGGGTAATTCAGAAAATTTGTTCAAATATTTAATGTATTCATAAATGAGTTTTGACATTCGTAAAAATTAAAACAGTACCAAATAAATGGGACGGAGGAAGTACTATTTATTCTGAATGAATTAAGTGAGACAAGAAATTGATAGTATGTATGAATAAGGGCCGGAAAGTTAGACAAAATGCACGCGAACGCCCTAAAGTCTTTGGACTAAACCAGCCCAATTCCACATGCATTTGAATCTTGTGGAGGTGTTAGTTCAACTACCCTAATATATTGGATCTCTCGTCACGTGTGAACAAAGAAATCGCGATTTAATTTACTAAAACAAATTAAATTATTTAGGACTATATTTTTATAGATAATAACATTAGTTCTAAACCACTTGAAGAAATAGGAGAGAAGGGAGATCAAATTATATTCACAAAATATAGGACCAATCAAGGCACATTTTCAATGAACTATAAATAATCTCCACACGTAAAATATTTTAGGAAAATATGGAATTTTATCCTAAAATTTTTCACTTCTCATAATTTTATCCAAAGTTTTATATATTTGGGGATTTTATCAAAACTTTTTTTCTTTTTGGGAATTTTATCCAATTTAACTGACGGTAGAGTGTTTTTTTTTTTTTTTATAGATAAATCACCCATTAAATTTTATATAGTGTCCATGTTACGTCCAACTAACGTCTACATGAATTAATAATGATTTGAACACTATACTGGACATTAATATTGAGTTACGTGAATCTTATATAAATGTAACATTGAGTTTTATTAGAATCCATGAGAATTAAGGTGGTGGAAGTAGAGGAGGAGCTTGGTCAATCTCCTTTTTTTATATTATTTAAATATTCAACTCAGATTTTGATCTAATAAAATAAGATTTATGAATTCTATAAAAATACTCTTATGTTATCGTGCTACATGTTTTTGCATTAGAGAAGGAATTTTAGTTGGAGTTATTCTTTATTCGAATATTTTTACACATAAAATGTCTATAAAAAATAAAGATCAAAATTTATTTAGCCACTCCATGTAAATGGAAGAGTTTAGCAGTCATATTTAAAAATATAAGTTTTTAGCCACTTTTAATTATGATTAGAAAGAGATTGTTATTCTTTAAAAATATGATTTATTACTTTTAGATTTATCCCACCCAGATCAAATCCTCTGTCCCAAATTAGTGTTCTATTATCTCGATTACTAATTTTAAATTATTATTTACGAAAACAAAAATCAAGTATAGTAAAATATAGTCTAATTGATTTATAAGAATATATAAAAATCAAAATTTTATAAGAACACAAATTATAGTTATAAATTAATTAATTTTAATAATTAAATTTTAGTTAAAAACTAAAAAGTACTCCCTCCGTCCCACTCTATTAGTCTCATTTGCTTTTTGGTCTGTTTCACTCTATTAGTCACATTTCCTAAAATGACAAACTTTTTCACACTCATCAATAAAATATTAATTTCACTACACTCACCAACATTAGTTCCTGTGCCGAAACCATATGGGACTAATAGCGCGGGACGGAGGTAGTAATTACTAAAAAATATTATATACCTTAATTGGGTGGGATGAACCATAATAAATTAAGATTATAAAAAAAAATTAAAAAAAAATAATAATTTTAATAGTGGAATATGGACTGGAGCACAAAAAAGTGAGACAGAGGAAACAAACCCCCAACCCCACTTTCCCCTTTCTCTCCATCTATTCCTTTCTCTCGACCCTCTCGACGGACACCGCCGCCATTGTCGCCTCTATTTCTCCCACCTGTCATTGCCGCACGGACACCCACCACCGACCGCCATTGCCGGCATGACCCCTTTCTCTCGATCTCTCATTCGTTTCTCCCTCTTTCCACCGCCAGCCGCCATTGCCTTCATGATTAGGAAGCTCTGAACATCCACCGAAAATAGAAAAGAAAATCACCGCCGATGTTGTCTGGAGAATAACAACAACAGGTGCTCGCGAACCTTATTTTCTAGGCAATTTTTGTTTATGAAATTTGAATATGTGTATTTGAATTACTGAAATTGGAAGCCTTATATATGTTAAAGTTTCTATATAGTTGAATATATGTGTCATTTTGCTTTAATTTAATGTATATATGGCTGGAATTTGATGTATAAATGCTTTGAATTTATTCCGGCCGATGACCCCAATTCTCTCGATGATCTCGAATTGCATATTCGACTATACGCTGTTGACCATATGCGAGTGAATTTGATAACTTTTTCATAGTCATCTCAGTTAGAGAGTGATCTATAGACCGTGCAGCCGCCCGTCGCTCGTAAAATCATCTCTCAACCATAGCTCTATAGGTCTTCAAAATGGTGCATATGGGCAATCGTTGTGCCCATAACAAACGAGAGTCGAGGGACTCTGTTGCATTGGATTTCATAAAGCTGAAATGGGTACTAGGGCACTGAGATCTCCACCAACGATGCACTCCTATATCCTGAAGCCTCTTGTGAGCTCCATCTTTGCTGAGAGTCTTCAAAACAGACATGTGCTTTTGAAATGCATCATGTCGATAACAATAGGCACATCTCGCCAGATAGTGTTGTTGTGCTAGTAGTTATTAAAATTATACGCAAGTGCACGTATGTCTAAACAAGTAATACAAATCTAAGTCCAGATATCGTACCCAAGGGAGTGAAAGTGAATCGTGCACATTCTATTGCTTGTAAATTAATGGTGTTTTGTGATTTCTCCAAACTAAAATAACAAGAAAATATATAAAATAAAACCAAACAGTGCTAAAACAATTAATACTATTTCTTCCCACAAAATAATCATAAACTAGTAGACTATGGTTTTAAATCAAATATAATATGCACTCGGGTTATTGACCTTGGTTCATCTACTCTCCTATATGCTGCAGCATTGTTCAAGCATCAACCCTGGTTCTTGCAACCACACTCTTTTCTGTCTAGACTATTGTCATAGCGCTAGATCTATGTTTTCTTGCTAACCTTCATATGTCTATGATAGATTTTGTCTTCAAACAAGTAATTTCAGAACAGGGGTCTTTGCAAGTCTTAGAATCCATGTATGTCTACACTAGAGATCAAGATTAACCACGATTCCCTCATCCTAGATCTCCTCTCGGTCTCACTAGGCGAGATCTCTACCTGCCACTGTCGTGTTTAGATAGACAAATAAACCAGTATTGAAATCAACACCATATTTAATACAAGAACAGCTTCAACACATATTCAAGAAGTAGAACCAGTCAATTGATGGGTTTTGTATACTGAAAGCATTTATTATAATGAGTATACAACGGTTCATTTCTCCTATATGTTAACAATCTTACATGTATGAACAATGGTATCCTCTTGTCTCACCAATAGGGACGATCATACGGCGTGTTGTAGATCGCAGAAGACAGTATGATCACTTGACCTAGTGAGACATAAACCTGATCACAGCCGAGACAGCGTATGAGGATACGTCTGTCCGGATAGCTGCGGCATTGTCGGAATAAGTAGTCTGTCTTGGTTACTTGACATGCTGGTACGCAGAGGTGGCGTATTGATGGACCGCAGTGAGATATATTCGTCTGTCTAACATCAGCGAATACAAGATCTCGTTATATTGATTGAGTCCAAACCCTAACGAAGGTTCAGGGGTTTGCACGGGTTAACTGTTGCTTTGACTTGCCATGGTGGAGAGCCTAAGTAACGTACTCGTATATCCGCATCTTGGGTAACAGCAATTCGTGTAGTACCGCCTGAGACTTGGTTTAGGTAATCATATCCGAGTAATAGGATGAGGACATTCCCTGAGGAGCTCAATAATATTCATCGTGTCAAAGTCCTGCAGGCTGATTAAGTTCAGGCACGAGTGATAAGAATTGAGTGGTACTACTCAGGAATAATAAGATATTAATTAATTATAGTTAGAGCTTGTCAGAGGCTCCAATTAATTAATGGATATCCGGTAACCTTAAATATGGGGATTCTCAATTAATGCAGCCCGTTCTCATAACGTGGTAATAAAGGGGTATATCAGTATTAATTCTGTGGTGAAAAAGAATTAATATTAATTAATTAATTATGTCCTGGGTTGTGGACATGGGAATTAATTAATTTATTATTATTTGCATTAGGTCCCAGGTCTGGCCCAAGGAAAGTGTGCTGAATTGAGCCCAGTAGCCCATTAGGGATAAAACCCTGGGTCTATAAATAGACCACTCTCTCTGGAAATCCCTACAACTTGTGTTATTATTTAAATCAGTCAAAACCCTAGGGCAGAGAGAGAGGGGGCGCCAACTTCATTGTCAGAAGGAGGAAAATTTCGATTCTGGTCCTGCTCAAGCTACAGATCTACGGAGTCCTCACCAGTAATAGATCTGATCAGCACTGGGATACAGATCTGAAGATCTAATCTGGAGAACAACAAATTTCTTTCTTCCCTTTTGTTTTCGATTTTTATTCTAAGAAATTAGAGATCTAAGTTTGCAAATTAAAGATAAACTATTCAGATTTGTTGCTGCATCCACTTTGGCTCTCACGAACTCCTCATCTCCCTGCTCAAACTTCTATGTTAATCTCCTTACTCCTACTCGTCTTCTCCCTCTGTTGTTGTTATCTGTCCTGTCCCTCTTTTGTGAAAATATCTCTCTTGTCTCCTTTCAGCTTCATCCAAGCCTTACACGTAGTTCTTCAATCTGCTTCCCAGTTCTGATAGTTTTCTTAGGTGACACGTGTCCTGCTTTTTGGAACAGGATCTGAAAAGTGCTGAGATCCTGTCTGTTGTGGTCCCAAAGATCCCTCACTAGAGTTCTGGCCATGCTGCTCCTATGCTGCGACATTATATCAACCCTTCTTGCTCTTGTCATGCTCCAGCATAGTGGAACCTGTGGTACTATTCAAACAATTCTTTTCGCAAAAACTCATAATTAACACAATACTTCATAATATACCTAAATTTAATAGTCTAACCAAATAAACTATATTGTAATACTTATCTTATAAAACAAGACTATTCTAAGACGTAATTAATTAAGTTCAACACAAAATAATAACTCTTTAAGAGAGTTATCAGATAGCAACGACATGAGGATCATATCTTAGCATGTTGTTCAAGAGGTGGTAGTAGCATATAGCATGTGTAGCATTTAGGAATGCTACATCCACAACATTTTTTATGCTCCTGTGCTAATCACTGACAATGATGAGTCCATCGCGATCTCCAAAACAAATATGCAACTGTTGCATGAACCAGATCTACGACTCATCATCTTCTATCGGACCAACCCAATAGTAAGAGGAAACAACTACCCGATGCCATCTTTAGTCACCGCAAAATAAAATCCCCTTGTTCTTCCCCTTTATATGTGTGCCATCAACAACAATAACTGGACACATGCAACTGTGAAAAGCCACTATGCAAGGCCCAAGCGCGAGAAACATGTGCTTGAATAAATTATCTGCAGAAGTACATATATATATAGCATACTGTGTCCCCAGGTTACGCGCCTGCAACACGTGAAAGTAGCTAGGCAACATCTCAAAAGACTTCTTCACTTCACCAAATACCATCACGATGGCTATGTTTCTCGTGCGGAGAGCAAAGATGTAATCAATCTTGATCCCAAAATGACTCAACAGTTTAGACAACATCTCCTTCACGTTTAGAATAATGCCCTCCGCCGCCAATTCAGTCGAGAAATA
This sequence comes from Plectranthus barbatus, assembly GCA_026898455.1. Lineage (NCBI taxonomy): Eukaryota > Viridiplantae > Streptophyta > Magnoliopsida > Lamiales > Lamiaceae > Plectranthus > Plectranthus barbatus. The sequence goes on along the minus strand of JAPKLW010001830.1, from coordinate 69,539 downwards.
CTTACTCAACACTCTCACGGGCACTCAACGGGGAGCAGCTCGATCGATGTTGACCTGGCAGTTGTGCATCAAATTAATATTGAAAACTTGATAAGCTCATTTTCTACTCTCTTATCGCATTGTTTTCTCTTTTCTTTTATGTGTTTTTGTTTATTTTATCTAATAAATTGAGCATGAGTGTATAGTGGAAAGTAGTGTGCTTGTGGTGTGTGATTTTGCAGGACAAAGTGAGGAAAAGTGAAGAATTGGTCAAGAAGATGAAGGAATTCGCCAAAGAAACCATTCTATTTCGACCGAGTTGGAGACAATCTCAATCGTGGTGCAGAGAATCAGCCCGACCGTGGTGGAATACATCCCAGGAGAGATGGATGCTCGAAATGAGGTGAGATCGGGTCAATACACGATCGAAGTGAGGAGTCAATCTCGACCGTGGCAACCTTGATCCCGACCGAGATGCACAATCTGAAGCCCTAAAGTTCACGTGCTGAATTTTTAAAGAAGCAAGATACCATATCAAGTTGTGGACGAATTTTGGAGCTAACATACCATCCAAAGCCTTAGCCCTACCATTATATAAACTCATAATTAGCTCAGAATTAAGGGGGTTGAGTTTTAGTTGAATCTTTACACATTATTCAATCTCTATGTTTTCACTTTAAGTTTTGCAGAATTCCTATTTAGTTTTATTGTTTGAACCTTTACTTTTTAATGCAATCTTTAATTTTCCTTGCAATGTTTTTATTTAATATATTAGGCTAGATACCTAAACAGGTTCTAGGGTTTCTCCATCTGTGATGCATGTTTAGATTCAATTGTTCAAATCCTCAAAACTGGTTTAAATCCTATGTTTTATTTTAAATCTATTCTCATCGAAGGATCGAGAGATGAAGACTGAGGTAGGTTTCAGTTAATAATCGAAGGACCAAGAGGTGAAGGTTAGTAATAGGAAGTTAGGATTTAATACTTTTGATTATCTGTCCGACCAATAAGATTTCAATTGTAGGATAAATTTAATCTTTATTAAAATTAATTAACTTTGTGTGTTTGAGACCGAGAGGAGATAACCACTAATTAATAATTTAGGATTTAAGTGCATGACCAAGAAATTAATTCCACCTTAACAGATTTTCCACCAAAATTATCTTTTCTAGGTTTGACTATTTGCTTCTTGCATGTTGATCGGATTGATAGATTTCCCTAGTATATGTGCTTCTTAATATTTGAATTTTCTCTCTTTAATTATTTGTCTTGAAAAACCCAAAACCCTTAAAATTGATTTGCCCAAACAAAGGTTTTGAAAACTACATTCAGTACATGATTTTTTCTCGTTGCACTATCCATGTGGGTTCGACAACCTCTAGGTTTTATAAATGTATTTGCTCTATGCTAGAATTTTATGCAGATTTAGCATCGATCAAAACTCTCCAAACACCTCCAGCTTGTCGTGCTCGTAGCATAAAAGGACATACATTCTCATGATTGTATCTGAAGTTCAAGCGAGTAGTGATGGACCTATCCGTGGAGTATTCCAATCTCTGATGCATGTGATTCAGTCCTACATCAAGGTCTAATTGATCCTTGCTGCTAAATGTGCCTCCAATGAATAGCTCCGTAGGGGCCCATTCTGCAGGCATGATCCACTCCAAACACTTTGCAGCATCAAAATCTATAAGAGAAAGTACCCAATTTCTTACTTCCTGATCATGTCAAACAATAATCGACGATTGGCTCAAGTTACGACTAGATAAACAATACCGATCCATATGTCCATAAGCTACAATACATCTAGAAAAATTGTTAATCAATAATTCAAACAATCTACCTCGACCCTCGTCCTCATCATCATCGCCCTCATCATCATCATCATCATCATCTATTGATGTCCCCTCATCCTCATCTATATAATTATCACTTAAAGAGATATTCGAACCCGATGATCTCACTGATCGTTGTGACAGATGTATCTCGAATCCACTCTAATAACTAGATCGATGTTATTTTCTGTTAAGAAATTTTGATGTTAGAAATTTCCTTTATCCTTGAATGTTTTTGTTTTGGTGGGTCAAAGGGTCAAAGGCCTACCTAGTCTAGAAGTCTCTAGATTAGCTTCATTTTGATTTTCAATGTAATGTAAGGTCTTTTTATTATGTTTAAATTGGAGTTGATTGAAGACAAACGGAAGAATCAGTCTGTTAATGTGCAAAGAACTCAGAGAGAGTAAAATTCAGTTTGGAATCGATCAGTCTGGGTATCATCAGTCTGGACTGACAAGTTTGGGACTACATCAATATTGGAACTCATCAGTCTGGGACTTACTAGTATGGAACTCGCCAGTCTCAGAATATATCAAACTTGCCAGTCTGGGGATCAACGTTCAGACTCATGACGTCAGCAAACATGGACTTGCTAGCCTGACTACATCAGCATGGAATCTTAGTTCCAATCCTCACGCATAGAGACAAGAAGAATCATCTAAGGAATGATACTGACAAGATCAGACTTAATGGATTAGAGAATTCTTAAAGTCTGCAAACTAAAGACCTCAGTCTAGATTCCTCAGATTGATCAGTCTGGATTCCTCGGACTAATCATGGAGCCGTTCTGACAAAAAGGTGAACAGTCACATTTGAAGTCAGAAAAAGCAGGAGCAGGTCCAGATTTCATGGAAAAAGTAACCTACCACAAAGAGAGTAGAAATATCGGATCGAACAAATATCCGATGTGTCTAACGGCTCTAAGATTTAAATCCCAACACTTCGTTTATAAATAGCCGAGGACCTCAAGAGATACCAAACACCCTGTTATCAAGCAAGCCAAAACTCTGCAGAATTTTATACACAACCGTTTGAGGCTTTCGATATGCTTTCCGTATGTCACCTTCGTGAGCAAAGAGACTCAAAACTCTTTGTTCTTGAGTTACTCTTGGTGTTCTTTATCTCCAAGAAAGAACACGATAGTCAAGTACGCGATGTACTTTGACTCTTACGGGCATCTAGCTGCAAGCTGTCAAGTTCCAGGGAGAACTATAAAACCCTCAACTCTAGTGACAAGGAGGCTGCGTGGTGTGCCCACACTGTGAGAAGCTGCGAAGTAAAGGATGACAAAATGACCGAGCGAGTGAACTAGTGGACTGAAGGACGAGACATTCTTCAGCTAGTAATAGGTCATGGGAGCACCCTATTGTATTCCGACACTTAGTGGATTTCCAGACTTTGTCTTAAGAGTGGATGTATGACTTTTTGGTGTCCGAACCACTACAATCCTTTGAATCATTTACTGCTTTCTGTTTATCTGTTTACATTTCTTAAAACTCAACACTCAAGTATTGAAGTATAGTTTAAAACTGACTAACTACTACTCGACTTTAAACTGAGCTTTTAGACAAACCAAATTGATATTCAACAACCAGTTTGGAAGTGCAAGTTTACATTAAATTATTCTGTTGTGCAAATTAAACTCTGAAATCCAGGACCAACATTTTCATATAACATTCGCATTACATCTTCATCCGTCTTGAGTGCAGCCTTCACTTGCCTAGACCTCGCACATAAGCTACTCATGTAAAATAAAGAGTAACTTGAGTTAAGGAGGTCACACTCCAAAATTTCATGAATCTCTAACAAAATACCACCGTATGATATCTGATCACGCCTCACACATATCAGTTGTTCTTCGCCACCCACATACTCTGATTTATCTCATTCACCACCATAATGTATAATAAAACGTTGATACGACATCTGTTACAAATATAAAATTAAATAATGCTCAAAATATAAGCAAAATTAAAAATTAGATATTGGCGATCTCACTAATCTTGACATTCAAGCAATACGAAATTGGCGAGATTAATACTCCCTCCGTCCCATTTTAATAGTCCTGTTTCCCATTTTCGTCCGTCCCACTTTAATAGTCCTGTTTCTAAAAAAGACAACTTTTTCACACTCAACAATAAAATATTAATTCCACTCAACTCATTCTACACTCACATGCCTTGGTTATTGTGCCAAAAACAAATAAGACTATTAATCTGGGACAGAGGGAGTATATTTTTTCTTTGGATCAAAATGAAAGGTTTTCAAATTAAAATTTCTCAGATCTATTCTAGTGATTTGTAGGGAAGAACATTTCTAAATTTGCAAGATTGACCAGATTTAAAGTTTAACAAATATTTTTTTAAAAAATGGATAAAACGGTGGAAAAGCAACCGTGCATTCTAACAAAATTAAGCAGAACTCCAAAAATATATCTACAAATTCTTGTAGAAACTTCGGCAGATTAAGTGGAAGAGAGACGAAAAACGAGAGGCTTTTCAAAAAAAAAAAAAAAAGAACTACAAATGACCATGTTAAAAGAGTTTTCATCTACTTGTAAAATTCTAATTTATTACTATTCAACTACGGGTAGATTTAAAATAAATGAAATTAATAAAATAGATTTAAAATAAATATTTCAAAATTGAAAATAAGTTTAATAATGTGTAGTTTGTTTTCAAGCCAAAAAAATAGAAAATAGAAGAAGACAAATAAGAGAAGTGTCTATAAAACTCATATTTTTTTAAAAGTGACTTTTAAACTATTTTAATTATCCAAAATGACTACTTTTATGTATTTCCACTAAAAGATATTGAACAAAATTCAAAGACAACATTGAGTTGATAGGGTTCATATGAATTCGGGCGATGGAGGAGAGTGGATTGGGTTGGTGATAATTGATAAATCTCTAATATATTTTGTTATGAAATTGGAGCTCGAACAATCGACAATGGAGGATGAAAGAAAAAGAACACAAAAACTTTTATTACCTTCTTGAAACGAATACAGAAATGAGAGAAGAAAATCTCAATACCACCTCTCTAATTTTTCTCTCTCTCTAGCCTTTCTCACAGAATCTAAAACTTACTCTCTCTCTAAATTTCTCTCTGAATATTCTCAAATCTCTACTTCACTGAACCTCTCATCTCTCTTTTATATTACAATTCCAAACAGAATAACCGATTAAGAACGAAGCAGAAAGTTTGATCCTAACGGCCTAACGAATATACCCGATTCGACCAACCACACCTTGACACGTGTTAAATTCCCAACTAACCCACTAAGTAGAATAACTATTCTACACTCTGTTGAGTCTCCCAGCATTTTCTGAGTCCAGCATCGGATTTCAGCATCCGCATACACATCTCTAATGCTAAGCAAACATCATCTTTGCTAAGCAAACATTTTCAGCATATTCCTCCAGCAAACTTGTCTCAGCAAACATCTTCAGCAAACTTGTCTCAGCAAACTAGTCTCAGCAAACATCTTCAGCAAACTTGTCTGAGCAAATTGTTGACTCTCAGCAGAATGCTAACTCCTAGCAAACGAAAAACGATCTCAGCAATCTCCCTTAGCATATTGCTGCCACAACTTAGCATGCTCATGATTTGCTGAATCTTCAATTCCTCAATCACTAAGTCAGCATATCAACAAATCTCCCTCCTAACTTTGTGATTGATCGAACACCATTCTTCCCGAATGCAGATCTCAACTTCGATTTCCAAATTATTTTTGTTCCAAAACAATTGAACACATAATCTGTATTTGATCCTTTGTTTCCCACATCTGAGACATAATCCACAAGATACCCAAAAACACCTTCAAGTGGTTTTCTTGGAGCTGTCAAGAAACTGAATATCATCCTAACACATAGCATCAGCAACATTAAAATCCTTTCCAGACATTGAATAACAAATTTTATTTTCACCTTATATTTCCAATTGCACCCAATCGACTTAACTGATCTCCACAAATTTTCTTCCTTTCTAACAACTTCTTCTTCACAATATTGGGATTCCACACTTTCTCTTTCTTCAACCACATTCGAATTCAAAAATTTCACAATATCTTCACCAGAATGTTTAGGAGAATGCATCTCCCTCCTAACTCTATCACATGCTGCCTTGTTTTCGAATTTAGTCTGCTCACACCAAGTTACCTCTGATTCACTTACACCCCTTTTAATACTTGTCTGACCAACTACTGTTTTTGCAAACAGATAGTAAATGTTGTTTACTCTTTTCCCTTTTAGAGTGACTCGATCTCCTCGACTTATAGTAATCTTGCCTTCAGATCCTTCAAACTTATATCCCTTGGATTCAAGAACTCCAAGAGATATGAGATTTCTTTTCACCTCTGGAATGTACCTTACATCCTTCAGCAGCTTAGGTTCTCCATTGTGGTTCAGTATTCTGATTGAACCAATTCCTCTTATCTTGCAGACGTTGTTATTCCCTAATACAACTGAACTTTGCTCCATGGGTTTCAAATCAACAAACCATTCCATATGGTGGCACATATGAAACGAACATCCAGAATCAAGAATCCATCCATCACTTCCTTTCCCTTCAGCAATGTTCAATACCTCATCTTGCTGAATGTCCACAGCTTCCACAGTATTACTTCGATTATTGGCTAATTCCTTACCCTTCAAAGTATAGCAATCCTTAATCAAGTGCCCTGGCTTCTTGCAATAGTTGCAAGTCCTTGTTTCCTTTTGATGCTGAAAATTCTTATTCTCAAATGAATCATAGGATGGCTTGCCTCTTCCTTGAAATTGAGATGATCGAAAATCCCCCTTCTGAAAGAATTCCTTTCTGTAACCACCCCTTTCTGAATTGTGATTCACCTTTCTGTAATCACTAGATTGGTTTTCCGGCTGCCTCTCAATTTCCTTGCTTGGTTGCCCCCGCTTAGCAAACAACCCCAGACCTGACTGATCATGACTTCCTCTATCAGACTGCTTCTCCAATTCTCTCTGTTTAATGGCATCCAACACTTCTTCGAGAGTTATACCCTCAGACTTGCCATACACCATTGCATCATGAACGTTCGAATAGGACTTCGGAAGGGCGTTGAGAAGATGTATCGCATTGACTTCATCATTAATTTCTACCCCAATTCCTTCAAGCTCATCTATGGCCTTGTGGAACTCATCCAGCTGGTCCAGGAGGCTCTTGTCGTCTATGAACTTGAAGCTATACAACCGTTTCTTCATGTATATACGGTTGGCAATGGATTTCGTCATGTACAGGCTCTGCAATTTCTTCCATATATCGCCCGGTATCTTTTCCCTCGACACTTCTCGGAGTACCTTGTCATCAAGGCTAAGCAGTAATGTGCTCATCGCACTGTCCATTAGCTTTGCCTTTTTCTCAGCAGTTTCTCCCATGTTGGTCCTTAAATATCAGAGTCGTCGTGAATACAACTTAACACGAAATGCAGCGGAATAATTATACGTTACTTACACTTATACTTTTATCGATGTATTCAAAATGTTAGCTAGCTCAAGTTATCACTTAAGTGTATTTTCAGATATACGCTAGCAACTATGTTGCTAGGTTTCAAATCAGCTTGATACAGTAAAGTGATAAAACAGTAAATGAACACAAGATTTTATAGTGGTTCGATCCAAGTAGATCTACGTCCACTCCTTAGCCGAAACGCTAAGAATTTCACTAGAAAAGTATACAGATTACAAGGATTCGCGTTTTCAGTTAAGTAGGCAGTGAGCTTTCGGCCTGGCTACTTGACAGCTATCCTCCGTTAATCTGAACTCCTCCGATAAGGTTTGGCTGGGTCAAGGGCGCACCTTCGAAACTCCTGCCTTGCCTAAAATGGAAGTTTTATAGTCACTTCCTGACTTTCCTTGAATGTGGCTAAGAGCCCGTCCTAGTCTTGACCTTTTCAGGTGTTCGACTGTTAGATTCTTTCTCGGAAGAAAAGAATTCCAATGATTGAAATATTCTTGAATGCAATCAAGAATATCTTCAATGGAATGTCAGTATATCAATGACCGACACTTGGGTTGTTGGGAGCTTTTAATAAACTTTCACACGGCTCTCAACAGACTACTTTTGTATGTTCACTTCGTCAAAGGAATCTCTTGCTTGAGTGTTCGTGAGTGTATGAAGTGAGAAAAGCAATAGTCAATCTCATTCTTGAACCTGTCTTTTATAGGCGGAGATTCAAACCTTGAATCTCCATATTCGTTAGACACAACGGCATCTTTGTCCAAGAGTGGATTAATTTGTTTGAACACTTTTTGTATAGGACTGTACTTTTCGAACTACTTCTGGAAAGTCTCGACCTTTGCGTGTACTTTTGTCAGAAACGCAGTCCAGCTTTAAATTTTGATTCTTTTGCTTTGCTAAGCTAGAATCTGCTAAAGTATTTTTCCTTTGATCCTATGACTTCCGTTGCTTGCGATTTCTTATTCATTGCTGAAGGATCCCGAATGCTAACGCCTTAGCATTCTGTTGATATCTATTGTCTAGCGAGCGTTTAGCCGTTTGCTAGTGATCCTTCGTTAGCTTGCTTCTCTAGCAGCTTGTAAGTGTAAGACGAATGCTGATACCATCTGCTTCATATCTGCTAGGAATTCTTCTTAGCACACTAGTCTATTACAACTCAATGTAGAACTTATACAGGACTTTACAAAGTGTGCTAGACTCTCTAAAGTTCGGCAAATGATCGACCAACTAAATAAGGTTTGATCCAACAAAACCTTTTACAAATAAGTCCTAAGGGAGATTTTAGGAATAATTTCCCAACATCCCACAAATGCTTTGTCAGCATCGGGTAGGAGAGCATCGGCAAGCCCTTCTTTGGTTAAGATAGCTTTAATCTTGATTTTCCACAGCCCAAAGTCATTCTTCCCAGTAAACTTTTCGATCTCAAATCGACTCCCTGCCATTGCTCGCAATCTTGATGCTAGATCTCACGTCGACAATATCAATTCCTAATATTCTCTAACAGAATCAAACTTGGCATCAAACCGCCCAAGTATCAATATTTAAGCCTCAACCTCCACTCCAATTTCCAGAATCAATTAACAGAAATCACGCCAAAAAATCCAAGAACACACGAACGGGTCCCAATAAATTGCAGGGGCTTCGCAGAGATGAACAAATCCCCAAAATTAAGAACAGAATACTCAACAAGAACCTTGCCCTTAACCGCTTCCCACAGACGGCGCCACTTGTTATGAAATTGGAGCTCGAACAATCGACAATGGAGGATGAAAGAAAAAGAACACAAAAACTTTTATTACTTTCTTGAAACGAATACAGAAATGAGAGAAGAAAATCTCAATACCACCTCTCTAATTTTTCTCTCTCTCTCTAGCCTTTCTCACAGAATCTAAAACTTACTCTCTCTCTAAATTTCTCTCTGAATATTCTCAAATCTCTACTTCACTGAACCTCTCATCTCTCTTTTATATTACAATTCCAAACATAATAACCGACTAAGAACGAAGCAGAAAGTTCGATCCTAACGGCCTAACGAATATACCTGATTCGACCAACCACGCCTTGACACGTGTCAATTTCCCAACTAACCCACTATGTAGAATAACTATTCTACACTCTGTTGAGTCTCCCAGCATTTTCTGAGTCCAGCGTCGGATTTCAGCATCCGCATACACATCTCTAATGCTAAGCAAACATCATCTTTGCTAAGCAAACATTTTCAGCATATTCCTCCAGCAAACTTGTCTCAGCAAACATCTTCAGCAAACTTGTCTCAACAAACATCTTCAGCAAACTTGTCTTAGCAAACTTGTCTCAGCAAATTGTTGACTCTCAGTAGAATGCTAACTCCTAGCAAACGAAAAACGATCTCAGCAATCTCCCTTAGCATATTGCTGTCACAACTTAGCATACTCATGATTTGCTGAATCTTCAATTCCTCAATCATTAAGTTAGCATATCAACATATTTTTATTTTACTATTCACATATCTAATTTAGATTACATATTTAATATATGTTGATTTAATAAAATAAAAACAAACAACTCTAAAAATAAAAGGATCTTTAAATAGTGAATGAGTTTGTCCAAACATAAACATATTAGCATTTCAATATTCATTCTAAGTATATGTATTAATTTATATGATATAGCAATAAACTAAAAGTATTTAGAATAATTAAAATTGATCTCATCATCAAATTTATATTATCATATTAACCTATGAATACATTAACTTGTGTCTACGGTAAACACTGTCGCGCTAGAACGTTTCTATGGAGAGTATATGGGCATATTAATTATATTATAAGTATTCAACTGGAATTATATTATAAGTATTCAACTCCAGTTGTCCTTATTCTTTTCTTTAAAAAAATAAAATAAATAAGTATCATTAATTAAAAATTTTGAAATAAAATATATTAATTTAAAATTTTTCATATTTCCAATGTAACTTTAATATGGTTTAAAATCATAATTTATTGAACATTGAATCATTCACGCTCCGAGTTAATTCTAGAGGTTAAAAATATAATACATTCATTCTATGTTGCACTTGAAGAATTTCGAATGTAAACTGAAAGTATGACCAATTTGATATAAGCAATACGTTTTAATCACTTATACTTTAAATGGAGATAAACTCTAAATGTATTTATTTTAAATTAGAATACATTATTTAAATTGTAAGAGGTTGTCTCCAGCATAAGTGAAATACGTATGAGATTATAGTCAATAAATTATAAGAAATTTCATAACTATTGACGTTTTAAAATTTGGAGACAACTTTGATTGTTTTTAGTTATATGAATAATTAATTATGAAACGGTGTGTAGGAAACGTGAATTTATTAATTAATTGGACTATCTGTTCCCAAAGTCGTAGTCCCAAATTAATGGCACATGGATTAGTTATGACCAATTCACCATATTTAAAAAACATTAATTACTAATTTTTTTTAAAAAGAAAACATTCATTTTATGTTATGAATTATTTTTAGTAAGTCTTTTATGTTTTTTTTTGAGGAGTCAAATATTTCACTATATTAATATGTTTAGCTAGAGTAGTTTAAACTTTTAATATCTTATATAGAAATTATCGAAATATAATAGAAGCTAATTTACAAGTCTCGAAAGATTTGTTGGCGCATTCTTCACCATCAAATATGCTTGTATGGGTTGCTAGCTAACACTCTGTAATTAACAGGTTAGTGATTCCAGCCTGCACGTCTAAAGAAATGAAGTTGGACGGTTTGGTCTGAACCTCTATAAATCCTGATGTTATTTATCGCTTTCTTTAAGCTTTTGCACTAGATTTAAAACTCAACACATCAAATGTTGAAGTACATTACCGTAAATCGAATAGGTAATATATTCATAACCAGCCAAACAATCCACATTTCTAAACCTGAGTTGGTGCCAAAATCACTAGCTTGGAGGGTTTAACCTTGAAAGACTTACGCCGTATATAAGTCTACCTCTCGTTTTGGGATCAACGAGTGGTATTAGAATGGGTGGTTCTCAGGACTACATGTTCTGTCCCTTCGGACCAGATCAGGGGCGGAGGCAAACTTCAAGTTCTGGGGGGCTCAACCATGTTCCGGGGGGGCTCGACCATATCACGATTGGATCGTGTTGGAGTAGTCTCAATATAACTCGAGGAAGTAGTTCGAGTGGGTCGAGGAGACTAGTCCGGTAAAGTGGGTCGAGCTGTGTAGGTCGAGGAACTCGAGGAGCAGTTCGAGTTGGATAGATATGGAAAATATATTGTGTATATCTTGTTTCCTTGTTGGACAAGATTTTATCCTTATTGGTATTAGATTTGGATAGGTATAAATCTATTTTAGATAGATTTAGGTTTAAATATATACTACCATATCTAGGTTTTATATTCCTTATGTGATTAGGAATATCTCCCTATATATACCCCCCGCTCCCCACCAATTGTAATTGTCACATACTTTGTAATTTCTTCACCATAATAAAATCATCACCGAGGAGGCTTGAAGAGTGGACGTAGAGCTTACGCTCGAACCACTATAATTCTTTGTGTTCTTGTATTTTCTGTTAGTTATTTGTATCGCAATCGCTTCGATTCACAACAAATTGGTGCGGTGAACGTGGATAGTGAAGGATTGCGATGGGTTCAGCTAAGTTCGAGGTGGAGCGCTTCACGGGATCGAATGATTTCGGTTTGTGAAAGTTGAAGATACAAGCACTGTTTGTACAGCAAGGCTTAGACGGTGCCTTGAAGGGAGAGGCTGGGTTACCTGACACGATGACGGAACAACAGAAGAAAGATACACTGGCGAAGGCGCATAGTGCACTGATTCTGAGTCTCGGAGACACGGTGTTGAGGAAGGTGTCGAAGGAGAAAACGGCAGCAGAAGTATGGACCAAACTGGAATCCTTATATATGAAGAAGTCCCTTGCGAATCGGCTCTATCTAAAACAATCGTTGTATTCGTTTAAGATGCAAGAGGGAAGACCGATCAACGAGCAGCTCGACGAGTTCAATAAGTTGATCCTCGATCTGGCAAATATCGATGTGGCGATAGGAGATGAGGATCAGGCATTGATGTTGTTGAGTGCGCTGCCAAAGAATTATTCGAACTTCAAGGAAGCCTTAATGTATGGAAGAGAGTCATTGACCATGGATGAGGTTCAGTCTGCTCTAAGTTCGAAGGAGTTAAATGAGAAGAACGAGGAGCGAGAGAACTCTCATGGAGAAGGCTTGGTGGCTAGGGCGGCTCGAGGAAGACCGGAGATGAGGAACTCCAACAGGGGAAGTTCAAGGTCAAGGTCGAGGCCAAAGCCAGGATCACAGCCAAAGGTCAAGTGCTTTCTCTGCCAAAAGAAGGGACATATCAAAAGAGATTGTCCGGAGAGGCAGACAAAGCAGGAGCAGAAGCAGCAAGCGGATGTAGCTGTTGCTGAGCAGGAATATGACTCTGGAGAGGCATTAGTGATTTCGAATGAGCGCTCGGAGAGGGAATGGATATTGGATTCAGGTTGTACATTCCACATGACACCTAATAAGTCATGGCTCGAAGGGTTCGAGGAGTAGGAGAACTCGAGTGTTCTTCTGGGTAACAATAAACCATGCAAGGTGGTTGGAATGGGTTCGGTGAGGATTAAGATGCACGATAATACAGAAAGGGTACTTCGAGGTGTAAGGTACGTTCCGGAGCTTAAGAGAAATTTGATCTCATTGGGGATGCTCGACGAACTGGGTTACACGGTCAAGATGGAAGCTGGGACTTTGAAGGTGTGCAAAGGATCCCTGGTCTTGATGAAAGGAGCTCAAAGGAATGGAATATACACTCTGATGGGGAGCACGGTGATCGGGGAGGCTTCGATAGTGACGATTGACAAGTCAGTACTGTGGCGCAGGCGACTCGGTCACGTTAGTGAGAGGGGGCTGCAGGAGTTATCGAAGCAAGATCTGTTGCTCGGGAATAATATCAGAGAGTTGGATTTCTGTGAGAATTGCATCTATGAAAAATCTCACCGGGTAAAGTTCGGAGTAGGTCAACAGAGAGCTCGAGGAACTCTGGACTACATCCACTCAGATCTATGGGGACCTTCAAGGGTCAGTTCGAATGGAGGAGTGAGGTACTTCATGAGCCTCATTGATGATCACTCAAGGAAGGTGTGGGTCTACATCTTGAAGAATAAGAGTGATGCTTTGGAGACCTTCAAGAAGTGGAAAGTGCTGATCAAAAATCAGACTGGAAGGAAGGTGAAGAGGCTGCGAACTGACAATGGCCTTGAGTATTGCTCGAAGGAGTTCGAGAGATACTGTTCGAAGCACGGTATTGCGAGGCACAAGACAATGGCTGGAACACCTCAGTAGAACGGATTGGCGGAGAGGTACAATCGGACGTTGCTGGAAAGAACGAGGTGCATGCTATTCGGTGCAAAGTTACCCAAGTCATTCTGGGCAGAAGCAGTGACTACTGCAGCTTATTTGATCAACCGGTGCCCCTCAACTGCACTAGGTTTCAAGACACCGGAAGAAATATGGTTTGGTCATCCACCGGATTTTAGCAACCTTAGAGCTTTTGGTTGATTGGCTTATGCAAACATCAAAGGAGATAAGCTTGGGAGGAGGGCATTGAAATGCATATTCATTGGGTACCCCGAAGGAGTGAAAGGGTACAAGTTATGGTGTCTCGAGCTGGATGTAAGAAAGTGCATCATTAGCAGAGATGTGACGTTCAAGGAGGAGCAGGTTGGAGATCTGGATAAGGGGGCCGGGGAATGGGAAAATATTCTTAAGAAACAAGGTGGTGCTTCGGAAGAACAGTCTGACAAGGTCGAAGGAGACAGATCAGTTGCTGATATTGAGGTGGAGCCGACCAGTGGGTCGAAGAGAGTACCTCAGGTGGATGGCGAGATCGAGGTGGTTCGAGGGTCAGGTGCGCTTCAAGATTATAATCTCACGAGAGATAGGGAACGAAGGCAGATAAGACCTCCCACTCGATTCGGATATGCTGATGTGGTAGCATATGCCTTTGTTATGGCGGAAGAGGTAGAGCTGGATGATACTGAGCCGAAGAGCTATACCGAAGCCATAACTTGTAAGGAGAGGCTCAAATGGCTCGATGTCATGAAGGAGGAGATGCACTCCTTGAGGAAGAATAACACCTGGGAGTTGGTGGATAAGCCGGGGGAGAAGCAATCGATAGTTAGCTGTAAGTGGATCTTCAAGAAGAAACAGGAGGTTTCTGGGGTTAGATTCAAGGCTAGACTAGTTGCTCGAGGCTTCACGCAACGGGAAGGTGTGGATTATGGCGAGGTGTTTGCGCCGGTGGTGAAACAAAGGTCTATAAGGTTGATATTGTCATTGGTTGCTCGGTACGACATGGAGTTAGAGCAACTGGATGTGAAGACCGCATTTCTGTACGGAGAGCTAGAGGAAAAGATCCTTATGACACAGCCCGAGGGCTTCGAGGAAGCTGGTAGCGGGGAGAAGGTGTGTCTTCTCAAGAAGTCATTGTATGGATTGAAGCAGTCTCCAAGGCAGTAGAATAGGCGGTTCGACAAGTTCATGATTCAGCAGGACTTTGTTCGATGCAAACATGACCCATGTGTATATTTTTGAAGTGAAGATATGCAGACTCGAATTTATCTACTGCTTTATGTAGATGATATGCTGATAGCAAGTCGAGATAAGCAAGGGATAGTCGAACTGAAGGAAGCTCTGAGTCAGGAGTTCGAGATGAAGGATCTCAGTTGTGCTCGAAGGATCCTGGGTATGGAAATAGTTCGAGACAGGGCTCGGAAAAGACTCACATTATCTCAAGAGGGATACTTGATGAAAGTTCTTGAGAAGCATGGAATGAAGGATGTAAAGCATGTGCTCACTCCGTTAGCAGCTCATTTCAAGTTGAGTGCTGCTGGGAAACTCGACAAGGAGGAAAGGGAGTTTATGAGAGGTGTTCCTTATGCGAGCGTTGTCGGTTCGTTGATGTATGCTATGGTCTGTACGAGACCGGATCTTGCTTATGCTCTCAGCATGGTTAGTAGGTTCATGGCCGAACCTAGGAAAGAGCATTGGGCAGCTCTGAAATGGGTCCTCAGGTATGTTCGAGGGACAGTTGGAAAGGGTCTAGTCTTCGAGGATGATGGTTCGAGCTTGAGGCTTCCAATTGAAGGGTTTGTAGACTTAGATTATGCAGGATGTATGGATACGAGGAAGTCATTGACGGGTTTTGTGTTCACATCGTATGGAACGACGATTAGTTGGAGAGCAAGTCTGCAAAGGGTAGTTGCCTTATCTTCGACGGAGGCGGAGTACATTGCCTTGACCGAAGCAATTAAGGAAGGTCTGTGGTTGCTCGGATTCATGAATGAACTGGGGATTGATCAAGGAAGAATGAAGGTTTCCTGTGATAATCAAGGTGCTTTGCAGTTAGCAAAGAATGATGTTAATCATGAGAGAACTAAGCACAGCGATGTGAAGTTCCATTTTATTAGAGATGTGGTGGCAGCCGAAGAGGTCGAGCTGCACAAGGTCAATACTCTCGATAATCCTGCGGATATGATTACGAAGCCAGTTCCAAGTACTAAGTTTGAGTACTGTTTGGAACTGATCAAACTGTTGAAATCGAACTGAAGAGGAGGTGCCAAGCCGAGGTGATATTGAGCCTAAGG
>JAPKLW010001830.1:21640-43594 GCA_026898455.1 Plectranthus barbatus | reverse complement strand
CTTGGGATGTTAGCATGCATAGACTAGTGAATTTTGCAAATTTAATTTCAGTTGTTTCTACTTGAGTACTTATTGATTTATGTTTAGCTATTGAAATAGTTATCATGGTGTTTTTGGTTTTTTTACATATCTGTATCAATTAACTCCATTAATAAGAATATTTCTAAAAAAAAAATAAAATCCATTAGTAGGACAATTTATACCGAGTCCAAGCACATACTCTAATCTGTTTATATATTTTTTACAGCTTGCAATTATGGTAAAGGAAGATGGGTTGCCGACAGCCGAAGACCATTATACTTGGGTTTTGGGTGCAAGCAGTGGCTATCTGATATGTGGGCTTGTAGACTGACTCAGCGCAAAGATTTTTCATATGAAAATTACCGCTGGCAGCCAAACGATTGTGAGATGCCTGAGTTTCAGGGCTCTGAATTTTTGAGAAGGCAAGTATCTTCTTTAAGCCATATTTTCTCTTAGCTTTCCGCAAACTTATTGCTTCATATGCAAGCAATGAGTTAATGACAAGTTTTCTGTTTTCCAGTTGAGCAAAGTACCTCTATGTCTTTCAGCTATCCAAATAAATTTCTAAGTTTGCAATATATTACCTAACTCGGATTTGATTTCATCCATCTCTTGTATGGATGCGAATAAACATGCAATAACCAACAATTCACAGGATTGAAAGGGTTTGGCATATTTCAGTTTCACTGGCAAATTATGACTGTGATTGAATGATTTCCAGAATTATTTTTTGCTTTTCTGCACTGAACTTTTGGCACTTCAGAATGCAGGACAAGACTATTGCATTCATAGGAGATTCATTGGGCAGACAGCAATTCCAATCTCTTATGTGCATGGCCTCCGGTGGTGAGGAGATGTCAGAAGTTGAAAGTGTGGAATGGAAATATGGCCTTAGCAAACCGAGAGGAGCCATCCGACCTGATGGATGGGCATATCGGTTCCCCACCACTAATACCACTATCCTATTCTATTGGTCAGCAAGTCTCTGTGGCATAGAACCGATAAACATCACTGACCCGGCCACTGAATATGCCATGCATTTGGACCGCCCACCAGCTTTTTTGGAACGGTATCTTCCCCAGTTCAATGTTGTAATTCTCAACACAGGTCATCATTGGAACCGAGGGAAGCTCAGGGCTAACCGATGGGTAATGTATGCTAATGGAAAGCCAGTCACTAACAGAAAGCTAGCCGAGATGGGAAATGCTAAAAATTACACTCTATTTAGTATCACCAGATGGCTGGACTCCCAAATTCCTCTGCATCCACACCTCAAAGTTTTTCTCCGAACAATATCACCCAGACATTTCTCCAACGGAGAGTGGAACACAGGAGGCAGCTGTGATAATGTCTCCCCATTACTAAAAGGGAGTGAAGTCTTCCAAAATCAATCTAGTGACCCCGTTTCAGAGGCTGCTGTGAAGGGCACCAGGGTCAAGCTTTTGGATATAACTGCTCTTTCTGAACTGAGGGATGAGTCTCATCTATCACACTACAGCAGGAAAGCATCTGTAGGTATAAATGATTGCTTACACTGGTGCCTCCCCGGCATCCCCGACACATGGAATGAGCTTTTCATTGCTCAACTGTAGTATGTATATTTAATCTTCTGAGAAAGAAGGAGTTAGATGGAGAAAACACGCGATATTGGAGTTAACTGCTGTCACGCTGTCCGATAGAGTAACAGTCGAAGAGCTCCGTTGTCTTGCAGAGCCTGCCCGAGGTAACACTATCTGCTGATTTGAATGATAGCAGACTCGATTGTGTCTTTTTTCAAAATTTTGGTGAATATAGTTCCTAGAGTAGGACATTTAATTCATTATATATTTTTTTAATCCCCGTTTGCATGTTCACTGCTTTTGTGAGGGAAATAGAAATGTATGCCATATAAATTTATGGCATTGATATAAAGTTTGCATGTTCACTGCTTTTGTGAGGGAAATAGAAATGTATGCCATATAAATTTATGGCATTGATATAAAATTGCCGGTTTCATTATTTGTTTTCTCTTTTAGTTGTAGCCTACTTTGAAATCAAATTTCATAGCAACCTCAGTCAATTATTTTGAAAAGTTTAGGCAAAAACTTGAATGCCATGGTCTCATGAATTTTGTTTTTGTTTTTGTGAGATTGATCTAAAGAACTATTTTGTAGTGAGATTAAAGTGCATGCACAGTTTGATAAGTTTAGTCATGCGGTTGAAGAATTTGGTACAAAAATGAGTGAATCTATCATATTTTATTGCCTACAAACATGGCATTATCCTGTTTGTTTTTGTATGCACATGATATTGTCGTCATTGGTAGGGACTTTGCAAGAATTACATCCTTCGACGAATTCTTACATACTTAATTTGATACTAAAAACTTGGAATGTTGAGAAAGTATGTTGAAATGAAATGATACTCAGCCGTGCTTGATTTACACGACCAGTTAAACTGTGGGTATAACCCCCTCGTATAGAAGAAAAAATTGATGAAAATAAGGAAAAATATGATATAAAAATATTGAAGTTAAGGTGAAGGCGAAAAAAAAAAAAAATTCCAACCCCCTGGGGAAATTTTTTTGGATCCGCCATTGAATGTGTGAAAATTTGTTCAGAACAGGAGGCACCCTCTCCGTCTCTTTGATTTGTTTTTCTTCTCACTGAAAGACCAAGTCATCAAGTTATTCTCAAACGAACTGTATGATGTTGGAGTAGAATTGAGGCGGATCTAGAAAACCTTCGTAGTGGAGGCTCGATTATATTTTACATAACAAAAAAATATAAAATTGAATAAAGCTGAAATTTTTTTATGTTCATCTATATTTTTAGCCCCTTCAACCCATTTTTTTTTCCGGCTTAAAATGAAAGGATTATCTATAAAAATATTGGGTCACTTCGGGTGATTATGAATTTCTTACAATTCTAATTTAGTCTCTATTGGTTTCTGAGTTGGTTTTGCTCATTCATATTCTGATGCACAACTACATTCTTTGGATTGTGATTTGCATGAGGTTTCATTTTCTTGATTTTGCATGATCAACCGTTTATTTGCTAGCATTAGTTGTTGAGATTTCTATACATTTTCTTTGTTTCTCATTGATAAAAGGTCCTAAAATATGATACAAAATTAAGGCATACCTTGTTCTGTTACTGATGATGGCTAGAAATATGATCTTCCACCAATCTTTACTTGGTTGTCTCTCATCCCCCTCGGATGTCTGTCTCCTCGTCTTCTTCTTCTTCTTCTTCGTCGTCTTCTTCTTCGAACTGATAGATACAGGCACAGACAGCTTCAGCAGGAACACTTCACTCTCCATGCTCTCACTCCTGCATATTTTGGTGTTGGCCTTCCTTGGGGCTCTGTTTTCCCTATTATGCTTCACTATATCTTCCATCACCTCTTCCTCCTCCTCCTGCTTATCCACCATATCCTTCAGTGACAGCTCGTACGAAGACTCCGGCATGCCCTTGATCATCTCCATGAGCTCCCTTTGCCCATCCATGATTGCCCTTATCCGAGATTTCGGTGACAGACAGCTGTACTGGTGGTTCTCCGGCAGCAAACTTGAACTTTCTGGCCCGAATGCTCTCCTCCACATCGGAGGAGAAAATCCTCCGCCTTCGTGCAGCTCGCCCTCGTCGCTGCAGCTGCGACGATGGACGGGTGACTTTTCTTCCCAGAACTCGAAATCACTCGATCTTGCTCCCATCACATGAATGCTAACAGTTTTGTTTTTTTAAGAAAGATGGGAGAATGAGATGGTAAGAATTTGGACTATTAGTATTAAAGAAAACATGAGTAGATGGTGCATAATATATTGTCATGAGGAATGGTCCAAGTTGCAATTTATTACAATATATTCAAAGTCTTTGCCGTCTATGTAGGGACGAATAGAACAAGTGTGATTGCTCTTCAAAATTCCTTCCAATTGTGCAGACTAAAATTCATGGTGTTTAAGTTTTAGTTTAAGGCCCCTATTCATTGTCTTTTCGTTTTGGGATTTGATGGGAGTGTTGATCCCTGCCTAATTCTTCACTACACAATAATATATTTTTATGACTTTATTTCAATATTTTTATATCGTTATCTTAGTAAATTCTTTTTGATGAAATAAAATATATATATTACGAAAATATTTATATCTATCCAAAACTTTTATTGAGTTCCCAAATTCATTCCAACTTTAAAATATAACAATTTAACATATGAATTTTAAAATTCTTTTCCCATGGTACTGGAAACGTACATGGACAAATCAATATTCCATGTCATCATAAAATACTAGATTTTAAGAATTTAAAATGAAAAATTGAAAGCTTGTGGCTTTGTAAGACCTCCACGCAAGCCCTCGGTCACCGAGGCAACGTCGTCCGCTCGGAAGGACACAACCCATATTTTTTGTTGCATTAATAAAGGAAAATAAATTGATTTTGAAAATATATGAACAAATGCAAACTAAACAAAATAAGTACATAGAGAAAATCAAAAAACATTTTAAATTTTTTGGTTTGACCGTATTTTTATAAAATAATTTTTTTAAAAAAATGTATATATATGTTAGGATTTTTGTTAGAGAAATTTCTTATTTTTTATATTTTGGTGGGTCAAATGTTGTAAAAGCCATCTTAGTCAGTTTTTCAGTGTCTAGAGTTCTAAAAACTGTAATCCTTGTATAGGATCAATCGAGTTGTAATAGAATTTAGTGACTAAAGATCGAGCATAGGAAATGCTCGAGAACTGAAAAAGTGTACGTGCTTGAAACTTGGTTTCTACCAAGTATGGCCATGACCTATACTGAGTTTGGGTACTCAGTATAGTAGTTACCATACTGATTATGAGAAGTTAGTATGAGGGTTCGCCATACTGACTATGGGAAGTCAGTATGAAGGCTGCCTATACTGATTATGGGAAGTCAGTATAAGAGCCTCTGCCTAGTAAGCACGAGCTAAACGAAGACAACCAAGCTTAGTTAGACATCAGCATATTCGTGCCTAAGTAAAAGTCAGTACGAGTATATCCAAACTTGGGTTCCTCGGATTGAAACTTAGTCTGACACAAAGTTAGTGAAAAGTACACTAACACAGCAGAGCAGGGCAGAGCAGACCTATAGTAGGGGCTATGATTGGACGATATTTTCCATGTGTCTAATGACTGGATTAATGTGTCTAACGGGAAGAAATTTAAAATGCTCGAGGATTCCTCTATAAATAGGTCTGCCCTTCAACCTTAAAAGGTTACGAATTACGCACAACAAAGAGCATATATCTAAGCTAACACTCTGCTCAATTAACTCTAAAACTCTTTGAGTTTCCGTGTTTCTATACACGAGACTTGAGTTCCTGACTCAAGTTGTATCTCCGTGCAACTCTCTCTTAGGACGAGGCTGAAGCTTTATAGCTTAAGCTACCCTTTGGTGAATATATATTTCTAAGATATATTCACAGAAGTCAGTTTTCTACTTTGGGATTCTGATTCTCATGAGCTTTTGCCAACCACCTGAGTTATGGGAAGAGCAGCAAACATCCAACCATCGGGAAGAAGGCTGTGGGGTGCTATCCTCACTTCAACCTGAAGACTAAGCGTACAAGGAGTTCCTAGGTGAGTGACCACAGCAGACCGAAGGACGGAGCACCTACGGGATGTATATCGATCGCAAGGAGGCTTGTATTATACTTAGTGATTTTCCAGACCAAGTGTTTGAAGAGTGGACGTAGAATTTTTGCATCAGAACCACTATAAAATATCATGTGTTCTTTACTGCTTTCATTTAAATTTCTGTCTTTATTTAGTTCCCCAAAACTGACTTTCAAACCTTCAATACTTGTCCAAGTATTGAAGTGTATGCTCTGTGAAACTTACTTAATAATCGTCAAACCTAAGCTTAACAACTTTTATGTACCCTAAACTACAGTCAGTTTAGGAGAACAAGAGCAACTCATATTTTCTTCCGCTGCATGTTACGTACTCTAATTTTGGGCCCAACAATATATATATGTGCATGCTTCCGTATTATTGAACAAAACAAAAATCCCATATAATACATTAAATAGAAAATGAAAAATAATTAAATATTGCTCACAAACGAAAACTAAAAAAACATAAACTAAATAAAATAAGTTACATACAAATACATTGAGAAAAATAATATTGGTCCCAAGATTAGAGTATATATAATGTGCAGCGAAAATTTTAAGATCCAAACTTGCACTCACGAACTAGTGGTTCTTGACCAATTTGTGTTTCTAAGAACACTTTGTTAGCGAGTAGTGAGATTATTGGTTGAGTTCGAGTATACTACAACACTAAAATGTGCTGAGTTTTAAAAACCTTCCAGAAATGTAAAAAAATACTAAAGGGCAATGATTTTATAGAGTTCGGAGTCTAAAGTCCTACGTCCTCTCTTCAAGCCTACGTCTGGAAATTTACTAAGCTTCAGTTACAGATGGGTCTCATGATCTATTGCTAGCTGGTAGATGTCAGTATCTACCAGTTCACTAACTCACTAATCCAGGTCTCTGGTTTCTTCGGCTTCGCAGATTTGAAGTGTGGGGACACCACGCAGCCTCCTCCTCCAGAGTTGAGAGATTTATAATTCCTCCCAAAATGTCAAACTATTTGGCTAGACGCCCGTAAAAATCACTGTTGGAGATATGCAGTTACTGTTGTGTTCTTTCTAGTAGAGAACGGACACCAAATAACTCGAACGAAGAAGCTAGGAGTCTCGTGTTCAATTAATGACACACGAAAGGCTTAGAGATAGCCTTGATGATAGAAACAGTCGAGTTTTCACTTGAGCAGAGTTTTGGTGCTTTTTCTTTGCTTCTATATATTGATTACTCTGGGTACTTCGTGTATTTATAGACGAAGTATGAACAATACAAATTGTAGTCATTTAGAGATATTGGAGTGATGTCCAATCTGATGTGTTTCTTTTCTGACGGGATCATGATGCTTTTCGTGAGGTTTTACACCTGCTTCGTCCTTTCCTGACACAGGACAGGATGTTTACATTCTGCTTTTGTGTCAGAACGACTCTGCCAGTCCAAGGAATTTGAACTGATTGGTGCTTCATCAGTCTTTAATGAATCTCCAAACTTAAAGACTGGTCTTCGGTGATTCCTCTGATTTGTTCTCTTTGTCTCTTCGTGCGAGTAAGAACTGGCTTCGTAAATTGGAGGTGATCTAGACTGGTGTTGTCCGTCAGTTTCTCTGAGTCATCGGCTCCAAACTGGTAGCTAATCACTCCTTACTCCGCACGATACAAACTGGGGCTTTATATTTCCACCTAGTTTATGTTGATCAACTTTGTCAGCTCTGTTACAATTCGATATATCCTAACAGTACTTTACAAGTTTGTAAACTAAGTTAATCTAGAGACACTTATAACTTGATGGTTTCTATACAAATTCTTGACACATCAAAACAACAATTAAATAGAAATACTTGCTAACAAATAATTTGAACTATTAATACATCCTTGATCACATTTTTAAAATTTTACACAACAACATTTTATAATTACTTAAATTAAATATTTCATGATTTTTACTTTTTGAAAAATTCTATGCAAACATAAAACATCTATCCAAATAGTTTTAATGCATTTGACAATTTAATCACAATTAATTAAAATAAATGAAAGAATACTTGGAATGTCATCAAATTAGTATTTTATGATCACATGAAATATTACTTTTATGTTGGAATTTTGGTACCGGAAAATTAATTGGTAGGGGAATATTCAACATTCACATCTTAAATTGTTATATTTTAAAGTTGGGGACATAGTGAAAATTTGAAATAGATCTCAATATTTTTCAAGACAATACATGTCAAAATATTATGTGGCCAAGTAATATTCATTGAGTTTGAGCATAAATATTTCTTTTTGAAGTTCTTTACATAAGGTTTTTAGACTATTGAACAAAAGTTGTAGTTGCATGGAGGTAATCATTTATTTAAACTTGTTCTTTTGAACAATTATTAGGTTTTACTAAGTTCTTGATTTTTCAAATTTCATTTAAGATCCTAAATTCTAAGGATCATGTTTTCCAAGTTCTTATAGTTCTTTTGTCGCATGGAAGGCTTGATAAAAAAAAAATTTTGAAAAAAAAAAGAAAGATAAAAAGAAAAGTAAAGTAGAAAAAATAGTAAAATGGAATAAATATGTAAGCTTTAGAAAAATAAGATTTTAACACTTGGGTTGCTTAACATATTAGATGCACCACAATAACAAAAATCTCGGAGGTCCATTCTATGGGGGCCTAAACTACCCTTGTAATAATTTGCTCGTGAACTAAATATTTCAATTCTTTTTTGAGGTTGGATAAAAGAGGAATAATTGATTTCGAAATCTATTATTCGAAAATCTTTATGCTTATACTTAAATATCTTTATTATAATTTTCTCTAAAATCAAGTAATTCAATTTTAAAAAATCTCACTCACACTTTTTGTTGAGCTTATTGATGTATTCCACATAAGTTTTCTAGGGAAAATAATTAATTCTATGGGTTATTAGAGGGCACTTTTCATTCAAATTTGGCCACTTGATTTTATTTTCTTTCAAGTTTTAATATATCTTGGTAAGTATACTAATTAATAAGCTATCTTGGAGAGGAAGAAGAAATAATAATGAAGAGTTTTTTGTTTTTTATATTTTTGGAATAGCATGGGTTTTGACCATCGAGAAAGTATAACAAAAAAATATTAAAAAAAAAAAAAAAAACGTGTAACTAATATGGTTGAATATAGCACTCACGCTTTTTTGTATTTTAGTTTGAATCTTGCATACTTGAAGTCTTAAATTACAAAGAAAAACTTTATCCCAATCAAATCAACTCCTCAAAGCCCCAACCTCACGTCCATCTTGACCAACACTTAACTTGCAATTGCAACCAAAACTAGTAGCTTAAGTTACAAGTATAATCAAATCAATATTGCGTTCAGTTTGATTGGTTTGTTGGGCTTGAACCTTAAAATCACATTTGTTTGATGAAAAACACGAAAAAAAGAAAAAGAAAAATAAACTTTTAAATTTTTATTTCTTATAATCAACTATTACAAAGAAAACTCTATAGAAAAACTTCTTCTAAATTTCTCTACTTAACAATGCAATCTATCACCCCTATTTATTTGAAAAAACTAGGATCAGAAACAAAGAAAAACAAGATATAATAGAATATAATTATATATCTCTAAAAAGATTATATTCCTATCCTAACTAGATATATGGAAACAAAATCTTCTTAAATCAAGGTGTAAATCAAAACATTCTCCCTTGTTGAGAATTTAGCTTCGAAATTTCCTTACTTTTTTATATTTTGATGTGTCAAACGTGTATAGGAATCCCCTTAGGAAGTGTCTCTAGATTAGCTTAGTCGTAAAAACTTGTAATATCCACTTAGGATGTTCATCGAGTTGTAAAAATTGATAAAGTCAAATTGGGCTTGTGATCGAAGACAACAATTTGGTCATTGTGAAGATAAGAAGAAACAAAAACTCACGCAACAAATTGGCGAACTAGAATCTTCTCACGAATAGAGACAAAGACATGCCAGAGGAATCACAAGAGCCAAACTTAAGGAAAAAGAGATTCTTTAAAGTCTGAAGTTCAAACTTCTAGTTTAGTATTCTTCAAACTGGCGAGCCGTTCTGACACGCATTAGGATGTCAACACTCTGTGTCAGACAAGGACAGAGCAGGTTCAACAGGGCATAAAAGGCAATCTGTCACCATTAAATCAGAGACCCAATGGATAGTTCAAACTCCACATTGTCTATAAATGAATCTTTCACCAAACCTTTCCCTACTTCGTCTATATATAGACCAAAGCAATCTCAGAAGAAGGGTTACAAAGTTACGACTACAAAGAGTTACACTTGAGTTAGAGCACACTGATAAATTCAAGTCGTAACCTTCATCTCCAAACAGAGACTCCTAGAGTTCTTCCTCAACAGCTTTGGGAGAAAAAACATTCAACTTCGACTTCCCATTATTGTGAATATAACATGGTGAACAAAAAGTACGAATATGAGCTGAAGAAGGTTTACAACCATGATACACTTTGTAGGAAGTTTTGTGCAGACGACTGTTGAGTCCACTTCTATTATGTGTATAGCATCCTGTGATGACAGCTTCTCCCAATAGCATGGCTTAAACAGGTTTCTACCAGCATGATCCTTACGGCTTCCTTGAGAGTGCAATTTCCTCTTTCTGCAAGCCCATTTTGTTGTGGAATCATTGGGGATGACCTCTCATTGTCCTATCCCGACTTCAGCACAGAAATCTATCAGAGGTCCGTTGAGAACTCAGTTCTGTTGCCAGATCTGATCCTCTTCACTGTGACTCCTCTGGTATTTTGGACAAGCATCTCCAGCTCAGGTAGTATGAGCTTTACTTTGCCCTTGGTCTTGAGAAGCTTTGCCCATGTGTATCTCAAGTAATAATTTACGACTACCAGAGAATATCTTTTTCCTCCAATTGTGGGTGGAGTGACTGGTCTGAAGAGGCCCATGTGCAGTAGCTCTAGTATCTGCTCTGTGCTTGCACTGACTGGCTTGTAGATGTTTTCATTTTTAAGATTCTCTTTGGCAGACCTGTTACTAGTTCGTGCTTAACCAAATGATTGATCGTCTTGAAATTCAGATGGTTCAGCCTTTTGTGCCACAACCAGATTGTCTCACTTAAGCTTTTTGCCACAAAGTGGTTGACGAACATAGTTTATGCGCTGCTAATGTAGTAGGAGCTTGTCAGTCTACCATGTAGAGTCCTCCTTTCCTTATGCCTCTGAGTTTGACTTCATCTGAAGTCACATCTCTAATTTGACATTCAGATTCGGAAAAAGAAATAACATAACCATTTTCACTAAGCTGGTTGATACTCATGTTTCAGATTGGTGACAAAGGAAACACTCTTGACAATTATTCCATTATCTTCAACGCATCCCATTCCAATTACTCTACCTTTAGAGCTGTCACTAAACATGATCGTTGGTCTTTGATCATTATAAAATCTGTAAGAAGATTTCATTCTCCGGTCATGTGAGCAGTGCATTCAGTGCCTAATATCTACACGCACTTTTGTTCTCGAAGCTGGTTTGTGGATAACTGTTCCTGCAAAATATAATATATTTTAGGTCCCCGATTAGTTATGGGTCTTATCAATACAAAAATGTATAACTCCTGGTCCTACCGGATTAGTACGTTGGATCCACACTTTGGGAATCCCAACTTGAGTTACCCTCACAACAGATAGCTTTCAAATCCTTTTCCTGGCACCTTTATCTTCCTTCTCATATAATGCATGATATTCGTTTCATTGGAAGTGGATTTTCTCATATGACCTCGAAAAACTGGTTCCGAATGTGTGTAGACACCATGTGATTGTTGACCATAATGGTTAGCCTTCCTAGCCTTGAAAAAGAAGTTTTATATGGCTCGGGCCTCAAGTAGTTATTCCTCCTACTTAGTATATTTCTCCTCTCATTTGTGTAATGAGATATGATTCTCTGGTTATGAGAATAACCAGGTTGGTTGTTTGGATTCTGTTAGTCAGAAGCTAGTTTTTTCGTAAAACTGATTGTTGAAATTGGCTTCCTTGCAGTAGGAACACACTGCTTCACTAGTTTCTTAGGTTGAACTGGCATTTTCTCAATTTGTGATTGGGCGCCAGTTTGGGAATATACTATTTCACCAGTTTTTTCCGCAGAACTGGTCTCTTGGTCACTACCTGATTTGCCAGTTTGGGGTTGGTAGCAGTCCAGCATTTTGCCTTTCCAGTAAGAACTGGGAAATTTTTTGCTACCCCTTTGCCCTTCAATCTTAACTGATCATAGATATTTATTTTATAAAATAATTTTTTTTTGCTTGTGTCAGTACTTGAAAAAGATGCAAAATTTCTCAAATCGTTTTCATCATAGCTTAGACCCGTTTTACTTTTGGGATCTCCTTGAATACAGAACACTTCTTCAAGTTCTCTTGAGCTTTTTGCAAAGGAACATTTACAAGGTTCCTGCTCAAGGTTTTTCTGTTTCAAGAAATCACACTCCAGTTTAAGAGTTTTAAAAACATTTAGAAGATTGGAATGCTCTTCCTTTAGTTTGGCTAGTTTCTCGCTGATAGACCGAGACTTTTCAATCTCA
This sequence comes from Plectranthus barbatus, assembly GCA_026898455.1. NCBI lineage: Eukaryota > Viridiplantae > Streptophyta > Magnoliopsida > Lamiales > Lamiaceae > Plectranthus > Plectranthus barbatus. Next base: position 31,447 of record JAPKLW010001830.1, on the reverse strand, counting down.
TTGGTCAAAACTAGAATTTGCACTCTCAACGAGGAGTTTTCATCGGCTAAAGTATTTTTAAGTTCATAGAAATTTAAAAATTCTCAAGGTAAAAGATCGAGGGAAATATCTTCTAAATCGGAGCAATACAATTCATAATCCTCTAATATGCGTACAGAAAGCATTGAAAGTGGTAGGGAGTTGGATACCTCATCACCAGTTGCGGTTAAGACCATTTCTGTTTCTGCATCATCGTTGTTTCTTTCCTTAATGGCGAATAAGAATACCAGCAAAGCTTCTTCATCCGACTCTGTGTCTGAAGTTATGTATCCATCGTTATTGTTGGGTATGTCGGGCACCTCTTTTCTTGATAGCATCACATTTGCAACGGCTCTTGAAGCTCTTCGCTCAAAGATCTTTTTTAAAATTTCTCTCTCCTTTTCGTCCACATGTGGACAGTCGAACTTGAGGTGGTTTGGAGAGATTGAGGTGATCTCTTGTCCCCTGTTTGAGGAGCATTTATCTTGTCCTTTACTTTCTCCAGGAGTTTGGCCAGCATCTTCATTTGCTCTTCAAGCTCTTCTATTGAGCTCTCTCCTTCCATCTGGTAGGAGGTAGAAGTGGAGGGTGTCTCTTTCATAAGACTTGACTAACTGGTTGGTCTATCAGTTTGAAATGGCTTCATTTGCCTCCACTCGGTATCCTTCTTCACGAAGTATGCAATGTCTTCGTGATGGTGGGTTGGTGAGCTAGCCGCTTGAACGCCTTCATTCTTTTTCACCATTTGGATGTCCAACTCGTGAGCTTGGAGTTGAGCAAACAACTCTTTTGTAGAAATCTTAGAAAGATCTTTCTCCTTCAGACTGGTTGTCATCACGAACCAGTCCTCCTTAGGCATTTTGGACATAATTTTGGCGTTAAGATCCGTTGTTGAATATACCATGTTCTGTTCTTTGAGCTCACTTACATTCATGTTAAATCTTGCCTCTACGGATTTGACATTTTCCCCGTGAAGCATCTGGCAAAACTCGTATTTATCGACGCAGACCTAGAGCTTCTCCTATTTCATTTGCTCTGTCTCTTGACACAAGCCTCCAAGGTAGTCCCAAACTTCTATTGGCGTTGTCGAACTGCATAACTTCATCAACAAGTGCCTCTGGTAGAGCTGATAGAATCAACTCATGAGCAATGGAGTCTAGTTGGGCACGTCATTTATCCTTCGGTGACCATTCACCGTAGGGCTTCTCGATCATCTCCGGGCCATCCTCACCTCCAATCTGGATGTTGACCTTCATGATCTTTATTGGTCCATGCTTGATGATGTCAACCATCTCTGGATGTATGCTTTTGAGTTGGATGGTAGACCGCTTCTTCCAGATGGCGAACTTCTCCGCCGAATATGGTGGAAGCTTTGCGATATTCATCATCAAAGTTTAACCTGCTCGCTAGACAAAAAAAAAGAGTGCAAGGAAATGGATTTGGTCCTTATCGACTCAAAGCAGTTCAATTTGTAAAGACCGACCTTGTTGGTCCCGGTTTATCAGAGTGTATAACGTTACGCAGCGAAAATATTGAACTTATAAGTCTAACTTGCACTCTGTCCTGCTGGTTGCTCAGCTGGCTGGCTGACTGGCTGGTCAGCTGATAGCTCAACACTTAGAATATTTTAAGTCTAGTTTGCACAGTTATCAGTTTTCAGATATACACCAGCACTTGAGTGCTGGGTTTCAAATACAAATATAAGTACTGAAAGCAGATAAAGGCAAAGGATTTTTATAGTGGTTCGATCAACTGATCTACGTCCACTCTCCAGTCGACTCACTGGAAATTCACTAAAAGAGTAATCCGGTACAAAGTTCCTACGATCTATCTCCAGCTGGTAAATGCCCCGTCTACCAGTCCACTGGATCAACCGCTCCCGGTCCTTGTCCTTCTTCAACTCTTCGTCAGATGGATGGAGTGCGAGCACGTCACTTCAACCTCCTCCTCTGACTGGTTGGGTGTTGAGTTCTCCCAAGAACGTAAATTCTCTACGGCAAACTGCCCGTAATAACTCAAGAGCTGGCTGGCTCTGGAGCTGCTATGTTCTTCCTCAGAAAGAGAAAGAACACCAAGTAAGGTCTGAACTTACAAGCAGGAAGCTTGAAGTCTCGTGTTTGAAAGATATCAACACACGGAAAAGCTTTAAAGAAAGCCTCGAAAGATGCTTGCTTGCTAGCAATGAATGTTCGTTCTTTCGGTAGTTGGAGAGTATTGAATGTTCAGGATGCAAGCGTGTAAGCGTCGAAAGTCAGCAACTTGGGAAGCCTCTTAAATGTTGGTAGCTCCGACCTATTTATAGACGCAGGATCCCATTCAAATTTCTAGCCGTTTGGACACATCCGGAATGAGTCTCTGTCCTCGGATGTACTTCAGACGGCGGCAGGTAGGAATTTCAGGAAAACCCCATACCTGTGTCTGCTTTTTCTGACACAGACCTCTTTGTGTCAGAACGGCATTATTTCGTCAGTACGAGGAATCGCAACTGGTGTCTTGAACTGATAGACTTTAAGGATATCCTTCCTTAAAGTCTTACTTTGTCAGTATATTCCTCAGACGAATCTTCCTTTTGTCTCTAAGACTCTGGGAGAGCGAAACTTGAATTCTGCTGGTAACATCTGACTGGTAGATCGTACTGGTGATCTTGTGCTGGCAGTCTCTGCTGGTGACTTACGTTGGCACAATCTTAGTCTACCAATTTGTCTGATGTTAACCCTTTCTTGGAATCTCCCATGACTGGTGGCTTCACCGCTGGTGAATAGTGTCAGCCAGAACACGTATTCTGCTGGTAGGATTTGTCAGCCTCCTGCTGGTGAAATCCTTCCAACTGGTGAACAGTAGCCAGTCATTAGCTCTTGACTCCATGCTGATGAACAGTGTCAGCATGGGTCTATCAGTCGTCTGCTGGTGAGACTTCTCTCAACTGGTAAGCACATCTCATGCTGGTGAACAGTAGCCAGCATGAGTCTTGATCAGCTACGACTTACAACTCAAAAGACCTAAACAGGACTTTACATTTGAGACTAGAGCTATTCTAGAGACAAACTGACGCTGGTTGGACTTAGGATTTGATCCACCAAAACACTTAAACACCAAATCAAAGATCTAAGCTATCAACTGGGGAAGGGAAACTTAGATAATTTTCCCAACAGACCTGCTCTGATACCAGCTGTTGGTCCAAGATCAGTGTATATACAGTGTGCAACGTAAATTTTTAAAGATCAAAACTTGCACTCACAAACTGGTGGTTCTTGACCAAGAATCTGAACTGGTTGGTGCTTCATTAGTTTTTAATGAATCTCCAAACTTAAAGATTGGTCTTCGGTAATTCCACTTACTTGTTCTCTTTGTCTCTTCGTGTGAGTAGGAACTAACTTTGTAAATTGGAGGTTATCCAATCTGGTGACGTCCGTCAGTTTCTCTGAGTCATCAGCTCCAAACTGGTAGTGTCCCTCTCCTTACTCCGACGATACAAACCGAGGCTTTGTATTTCCACCCAGTTTGTCTTGATCAGCTTTGTCAGTTCTGTTACAACTCGATATATTCTAACAAGACTTTACAAGTTTGTGAACTAGCTAATCTAGGGACACTCTTAACTTGGTAGTTTCTATACAAATTTTTAACACATCAAAACAACAATTAAGTAGGAATACTTCCCAACAACATTATTCAATTTCAATTTCGAAAACTCCAAGATCGAGAAGAACCTTAATTTTCCTTGTAAGTTATTGTTTTATGCAAGTTAATATGTTTTCATTTGTGTTTCTATTTGCTATGAGCGGCTAGAAACTCTTGCGGGTTCTAGGATGTTTAGATTAATCAACTCAAAGTTGTAAATTCCTGATATAATTAATAGGATTTAGAATCAATGATAGATTAAAAGACGAAATTGGTTCTAGATTTATAGTTGTTAATTGAAAGACTGAGAGGAGAAAATTAATAACAGAAAAATGAATTTTAATACAAAATGATTTCTTTCTTAAAAAGAAGATTAATTTGTAGGGTTTAAATCTGATGTTATCAAGGTTAGTTATCATTATGTTCTTGAGATCTAAAAAGTATACACAATCACATAATAGTAACCTAGGTTATAATTGCCTACTCAGGGATTATAGTAATTTAATCTTATTTCCCACTATTGCATAGTTGATTGATTTATAAATGTATTTGATTGATTGTTTGCCCTGGAATCTATTCCTTTAATCCTACTTTTAAAACCTCTTTACTTTATGTCATTACTTTTAAAATTTTCAGAACCAAATCCAATTTCTATTTTACTCAAATAGAACCACTTCCTCGAGCAGCTATTGCTCGCCACTTTTGCACTAGAAAAGGATGGCACCTTTTCCTTGAATCTACGCCGTTGAACCATCTCCAACACGGACATTTACGTTAACTCCTTTGTCCAACTTGCAGAACTTCTCTATCACTGGTATATGATTACTGGTTCCATTGTCTAAAAACCAAACATTATCAGGTTTCTCGAGTTACTTTGCAATTTTCTCTGAAAATTGCCATAAGTTGAGCTGGCTTGATATTATCGACATGGATGAGGTGAGCTTCCTCATTTTTCCTTGCCACTCAACATTGTGTCTTGTAGTGTCCCTTTTCGTTGCAATTGTAATACCGAATGTGGATTTTATCTCAAAGAGCTCCTCGACCACCTTCTACATTTTTACGAGGAGGTGCTCCTCGGCCACCTCTCCCTCAACCTCTATCTCGGGTTCTATCTCCACATCCGTGGTTCCCACCCTTTGTGGGAAACCTTCTCGTCTGGGAAGATGGCAACTCCCTACCATCTCTACTGAATTGGGCTACCCACTTTGCCTAAGTGAGAAGTGTAGGGATAATGCAACGAACCGAATCGCAGATCCATTAACCCAAATTCATTGATGTCAAAATAATTACTATGTTGCATCTTACACCAACAAACTAATCCTCAATTTGTCTCAGTTTTGTCTATGATGTTATTATTTTATATCTCGCTAAGTCAAACGATTCATATGATATTCCGCGATCTCCTACACACCGTATGATCTCCCTATCGACGAGATAAAAGGATACTATTGTTCTTGCAAATATATTTGTTCACAAATATGAGATAAGTCAAATGTATACACAACACAATAAATGTTTTTAGCATACGAATCCCAACAAGAATTACCTGCTCCTCCTCCTTTTTGCGCTCATTCACTTCTTGCACATGCGCTCCTCGAAGGCTTTAAATATCCCAACCACATCTTCGAAGGTGAACTCTTTGAGATTGAAGAATTGTTCGATGTCGGTCACCACACTTGTGAACCTTTCTTGCACAATGTTGAACAACTTCTTCACGAGTGTAGAGTTACTGAGGGTTCCTCCAAGACTAGAGTATGCCACATACATTGTAGTGAGTCGTCCAACATACTGGTTAAGGCACTCGCTATTCTAGTAACTTGCATAAGAAGATCTTCTGTTAGTGCCTGCAAAAGATGCGCTCTTGCCTTCTTGTTGAGTTAGGCTTCAACCTCTGCACCCTTAACTGGTTAGACAACTTTCCAGACTCCTTGATCTTACATCATGGTCTGCACACGAATCACCCAATTGGTATAGTTCGTGTGTGTCAACTGCTTACCACTCGACTGTTGTGCCCGCAATGTTTCTGCTATTAACAGAGCCATATTTTCCCAACGTATAATTTTAGGCATTTATTTGTAGCTCTTGATACCAGTTGTTGGCTGTGGACTCTAAAATCACCATTGTTTCATGGAAAAATAAGAAGGAAAAAGAGAAGAAAAATAAAGATAGAGGAGTTTCAGTATTTTATTTATTGTAATCAACTATTAAAAAAAAACTCTATAGAAAAACTTCTTTTAAATTTTTGTATTAACGATGTGATCTACTACCCCTATTTGTAAGGGGGAAAAATAAAAAATCAAGAAAAAACAAGATATAATAGGATATAACAATATATCCTTCAAAAAAAAATTAGATTCCTGTCCTACCTAAATAAGAAATCAAAATCACCTTAAATTAATGATTAAATCACAACATAATTTAGTATTGATTAGAATCTTATACTTTATGTTAAATATTTTAAAAAATCATGAATTTAATCGAGTTCCAATTGAGATTAACTTAAGAAGTATTACTTAACGAATTTATTCATGAGTTAATGAATCGTATATGATTATTCTTCGTGATACATATTTAATATTCTAAATGTAGAAAAAAGAGAAAATAAATAAGTGCTCTTGTTGAGAGTCGAACTCAAGACCTCCCGCTTACTAAACGGGTGCTCTAACCAACTGAGCTACAAGAGCTAATACATTATGTTTATGATATTTAAATTTATCAAACTGTGTATTAGTGAAGATTGATATAAATCTTTTTTGTATATAGCTAAGATTTATGTCAATTGACGTGAGTTCTTACTTGCTAATTGCTATGGACCAAATCCCTTCAAACCCATTAATGGTGAGGCCCATTACAAAACAAAAGCTTATCAAGTGAAACTTACCAAAGTCGCTCATTTGTTTTGGGCCGTCTCATGTCTATATTTTGCCGATATATTTTACAGGTCCAACACTGATCATAAGATGATTCCCAAACAAAGAAAAACTCATCATAAGATATTGTGTACATCTGAATTAATGTAGATTAATTATATGGGTTCAATTTTTCATAGGAATATATATGGTGCCCGTTTAAATTAATGTAAAATTTTTAAATTCAAAATTAATGTAGATTACATTAGATTGAATGAATATATAATTTCCATTTTATTATAGTGTCTATTACTTATTTCTGGATAAATATATTTTTATTATTTTTAAAAATAAGTTAGGGGAAATTAACGTAGAGCATATCCATCAAATTCAATAATCCACTATTAATTTTGTATATTGAAAGAAAATACATGCTTTGTATGCTAAAGAAAAAATGCAATATGGAAATTACTAAACCCAAGATTATAAGGTGTTGCGCGATCTATTGCTAGCTGATAAATGTCGGTGTCAACTAATCCACTAGTGCACCCATCGAGTCATTCGTACTCCGTCGCTTCTTCAGATCTAAAGAATGGACGCACCACTCAACCTCCAGCTGGTCGTGGGAGTTTGTGTTCTTCCCGAGAACGTCAACTTGCGGTATACACTCGTAATAGTTACCACCGGCGTAGTGGCAACTTCAAGATGTTTTCTTACTTGGAAAGTTGGAAAATTGAGTAGCTCGTGCAAGATGTACAGAGCCTTGTGTTCATGAAGGAACACGAAAAAACTGATAAGTCAACTTGAAAGATTTTGAATACTAAGTGTTGATAGTTTTCGAGATTGATCAAGTAACGATTTTTGTAGATCGTAAGTCATTTTTAAAGATCGTGACCTTCTCAAGATGGACCGCATCATCTATTTATAGGCGCTCCTTAGAAAGTTTGAAAATGAAGTCATTGTGAAACAAAAAAAACACATCCTATCACTGTCTCACTTTTCTGACTTCAAGTGTCCTTTATGACAGAGTAGGTGAACTTCGCACTTTGGTCAGAACTGCTCTTAGCCAGTCCGATGAATGTTTACTAATGGGTTCTTTATACGAACAAGATTTAAGTATCACAAACTTTAAGATATCCTTTCTTAAAGTTTGGACTTGTAAAGTCCTTGTTGGTCCCAAATCTTAGTTAGATAAAGTGCAGTGGAAAATTTTGCAGGTAAAGCTCTCCAAGCTGAAGATTCTGCCACCAACTCGGGTTCAAAAAATTGGTTGCTTAGCGAGCGATATATTACTTAGTCAGATTTTAATAATACACTCCAACACTTGAGGTGTTGGATTTTAAATCCAATGTTAAAACTTAAATAAAATAGTAAATAACACAAAGAATTTATAGAGGTGCGGACCAAACCGTCCAACGTCCTCTCTTCAAACGTATAGTCTTGAAATAACTAAGATGGGGATCGCAAATATGTTGCATGATCTATTTCTAGCGGACGAATGCCCGCATCCACCAGTCCACTAGCTCACTCTCCAACTCCTTTGCTCTCCTTCACTTTTTCAGGTTTGAAGTGTGGACTAAACCTCCAACTGGTAATGGGGAGTTTGGGTTCTTCCTGAGAACATCAGCTTGTTGTATAATAGTTGCCATTGGAGTAGTGGCAACTCCGAGATATTTTATTATGAAAACTAAAATAGCTCTTGCTAGATGCACAAAGCCTCGTGTTCAGGAAGGAACACAAAAAGCTGATAAAATAGCCTGAAAGCTTTGTAATTTTGAGTGTTGGTAGCTTTCGTAAAACATCAGTCAAATTTGTAGAAGATTAATATCGTTGTGGAACCCATAACCTTTTCAAAGTGATTTGCAGCCTCTATTTTTAGGCGTTCTTTGGAAGGTTTGAATTTGAAGCCAATTAGAGCCATTGTGAGACAAAAGGAACACGTCCAATCGAAGTCTCACTATTCTTACTTGCAATGTTCTTTATGTCAGAGCATGTGGACTTTTGTTGCTTTGGTCAGAACGGCTCTTAGCCAACCCAATGAATGTTTGTTGGTGGATTCCTTGGACGAACAAGCAATAAGTGTCACAGACTTTAAGATATCATTTCTTAAAGTCTGGACTTGTGTTAAAAAGTCTTGTTTTGACTCGCTTGTGTCTCTTCTTGCTTGTTGGGTATTGCCTGATGCCTGCTGGTAAGTTCCTTGCTGGTAGATCACCAGCTGTTGATGATGTGTCAGTCAGTTTCCTCCAAAGAAAAGGCACTTTGCTGGTAAATGCATTTTAGCCAGCAAACTCAAAGAAGCTCATTTACTGGTGAAGGCAATTCGCCAGCAAATCTCCAAAAATTTATGATCAGCTCTCATTTACAACTCGACAATTTCTATACAGGATATTACATGTTCGAACTAATCTTGATAAAGACACTCTATCTAGTGATATGTTTGACTCATCAATGCATCACTTAATGAAGGAATTTCTAACATAAATTTCAAACAGCCTCGATTGCATTGGATTGCTTGTGCCTCATCTTGTTGGTTGGGAATCGCCTTGTTGGTGACATTTTTTGGTAAGCTTCTTGTGGGTAAATCACCCAACTGGTGATGACGTGTCAGCCAACTTCCTCCAAGGAAAAGGCGATTTGCTGGTAAAGACATTTTAGCCATCATACTCAAAACAAGCTTCTTTGCTGGTGAATGGAATTCCGACAACAAATTTCCAAGAGCTTATGTTCAGCTTCGTCTTACAACTAAATAATTCCTGCACAGGACATTAAAAGTTTGGACTAATTTAGCTATAGATACTCTAACTAGTGGTAGGTTTGACTCATCAAAATATCATAAGGAATTTCTAACATAGATTCCTAACATATATGAATTAAGAGTTAAAATAATAAAAATTTAAAAGAAAACAAAATTCAACAACTTCTCTTCCCCAAACAATATCTTCTTCCTCTATAAAGTAAAAACCCAATTTACATCTGTTGTGAATTAATCTAAAAATCCGAGAAGATAATGAATAGTAACAAAGCAATAAAAGAAGACTCGGAGAATTCCAGTCACGAGCAAGGTTGAAGATCTATTGATTCGGGGGGGGGGGGGGAATTTACAAAGTACAAATTTTGAGAGAATAATTTTTCGTATTTGATTTCCCACTCTCTATATTCTTATGTCTAGGTATAGATAATATTCAATATAGTGCTAAAATTTTCCTAGGGAAACTACAAGTAAACATTGATAACTACAACACTTAAGATAATGAGAAGACCCTGCAACTCCTCTCTCTCCAACAAATGTCGGCTACAAGTTACTAGCACCAAATTCAAC
>JAPKLW010001830.1:0-16640 GCA_026898455.1 Plectranthus barbatus | reverse complement strand
CTCTCTCCAACAAATGTCGGCTACAAGTTACTAGCACCAAATTCAACGACCAACTTCTAGCACCACTAGCTTCCAACACTACTAGCTTCCACCAACTCCTTAGTCTCACTATCACTCCAATCTTCTCCCCAACACTCCAAATCAATTTTGAAGTTTGATCAACTCCAAGAAATATTCAAACTTACTGCTAGGAACTACTTTGGTGATCATATTAGATGGGTTATCATTTGTACTAACTTTCTATACCACGATATTTCCTTTAGCTATCACCTCTCAAATAAAAATGATACTTAATGTCGATATGTTTAGTTCTTTCATGATGCACATCATTCTTTGCCAGTTTTAATGCTTCTTGATTATCACAGAAAATTGTGATCTTGTCTGAGTCATTCCAAGCTCAATTATGAAGCCCAACACGCCAACACCCACAATTCTTTCTTAATAGCTTCAATTAAAGCTATATATTCAACTTCAGTTGTCGAAAGAGCTACAACTTTCTGTAAGTTTGCTTTCCAACTGATTGTTGTGCCAAATGAATTTAAAACATATTCAGTAAGTGACTTTCTAGAGTCTATACACCAGCAAAATCAAAATCCACAAATCCTTCAATGGAATAATTTATTTCCACCTTAGAACCTTCAAACACCAGCCCTTTACTGACTGAACCCTTCACATATCTAACTATCCATTTCAGATCATTCCAATGCTCTACCCGAGGAGTTTCCATAAACCTACTTACTATGCTTATAGAATAAGGAAGATCAAGTCTGGTATAAACCATAGCATACATCAAAGATCCCACTACATTTGAATATAGAATGGTTTAAAAAAAATTATTGATCCTTATCACTGCAATTCCCCTCTGCACTAATCTTGGAATGTGTAGCCGAAGAGTGCTAACATGCTTTGCATTCTTCAGGGAAAACTTATCAAGGCCTTTATTCAAATATCCTTCCTGAGTTAGCATCAACCTTCTGTGAACTCTATCTCTAACTATTTTCATTCCAAAATCTTTGTTGCAAAACCAAGATCTTTCATCTCAAATCCTCAGCTTAAAATTTTCTTCAATACAACAATGTCCAATTTATCTCTACTTGCAATATGTATGTCATCAACATACTGAGAGCACAATCTTTGACATAGACACACAGATCATGCTTGCACCTATGGAACTTCTGATCAGTCATGAACTACTCAAATATTTTGTTCCACAGTTGTGTGCGGCGGCGCAGGTGCGAACCCGCAAGGGTTCCTCCACGCTCGCCACCGCTGCTAATCCTTACAGTTGTCTATGCCTCATTCATCTGTCCTTGCGCTCGTCGGAGTGGCACGCGACTGCACACGACATTGTTGTGTGTGGCGGCACAAGCACAAACCCGCAAGGGTTACGCGGCACCTGCCGCTGCTGCTGCTTGTCGTCGCTGCTCGCGCTGCCCGCTCTGGTTGCCATATTCTCCGGCTACCACCGCGTGCGGAGGCACGACGTGCACTGCTCGCTGCTTGCGCGAACCCACGAGGGTTTCGCCATGCGTGCCCGCTCATCGCTGTCTTGTGCTGCGAGTAGGCAGCCGTTGATTTATTCTCAATATTGCGTTCTTCGTTTTTCGCCTCCACGATCTTCGTTCTTCAATTTTTACAGATTGAATAACAAAATAAATGTGTCCTACCGCATTTGGAATTTAAATCTAGCCACAAATTTATCTCGTGGGTAAAAAAATCCATGTAAATGAGCGGATTAAACTTGAGAAACCACGAGGAACAAGAATAAAAATTCATTTGCACCAATTCAAAAATAATAACCATGCATATGATCATAGACAATTAATTTTATTGACAGGGCCAATAATTGGAACCTGACTCTGATACCAATTGAATGGATTATTACTAGCAAACTGAATTGCATAATCCGATTGCCAAGGTCGGTTATTGGATATCATAAAACTTAATTGATATGCCTTTTATCAAAACCTACCATGCTCTTATTGAATGCATAAGAAAGATTGCGGAATACCTGAATAAATTTTAAACTCTGAACAATTGTGCAGGGATTTGATCTTTAATGCTTCTTGCACAATAAGATTCAATATTGAAATAATCAAGATTAATTCTCTGATTTTATCTGAATAGAATAAAAAAATAAGAAGAAGGCCTATCAAATAATTTATTCTCATTTGAACCCAAAATATAATTAATAAATATTGATTCATGCCACCAGAGAATCAATAATGTCCTACCTATTTGCTACCACGTTATGAGAAACGGGTTGCACGAGCTCGGTATATCCCCATATTTAAGATTACAGACATTCATTAATTAAATTTAGGCTCTGACAAGACAACAAATTAATTAATATCTTTTATTCCTAAGTAGCACCACTCAATACCTTTTCACTTGTGCTTGAACTTAATCAGCCTGCAGGACTTCCACATAGTGAATCTTTTTGAGCTTCTTAGGGAATGTCACCATCCTATATTGGACATGGAACCTAATCAAAGAACTAGAAGTCATACACAAGCTGCTACCACCCAAGATACAGATATACGAGAACACGTAAGACTCTCCACCATAGTATCTCAAAGTGATACACAAACTTGTTTATACCTCTTGAACCTTCATTAGGATTCAGATTTCATCAAACCATCGAGATCAAGATTATTTTAATGTCAGATAAAAGAATCAATCTCAGTTAGGTCCTATCAATATGTACCAAATGCACCAGCACATCTAGTGACCAAGATAAGCCACTAATTACTGATTGTGTTGCAGCCTAAACCAACAATCCATTCTAGTACTTTCTCAAGTGTGCCAACCTTTATATCTCGCTAGGTCGAGCAATCCATACGATCTTTCGTGATCTACAACACGTCGTATGATCTCCCTATCGATGAGATAAGAGAATAGAGTCGTTTGCGATGTACGTTTATTAATTGAGATAGGAGATGATAACACAACAATAATGATTCCCAGTATATTAACCATAAATCATGTTCATAATATACCAATCATAATGCTTTTAATATATAAATCCATCACAATTGATAGGTTTACAACAAATCAGTTTGGCTCAGAGCCTTTCAAGTGGGAGATTGGGTCATACGACAAGTATTCCAAAACAGGCGAGAAAACTAGCTCTTACTTGGGAAGGACCTTACATAATTGATGTAGTAATCGACAATGGTGCTTACCGATTGAAGACCCCAGGTGGAAAGTCTTTCCGAATGCTTGGAATATTAAATACATAAAGAAGTACTATTTTTGTAGAGCTCAAACCTGAACTTATTTGAGTTCGGTCGAGCACAGTTAGAATGTTCAAATCAAAATGTCTTGTATAGTCGATTTAGTAGATTCAGACTAGTATTCATGCAAACATACCAACAATCCTAAAATCAAATGGTTGTTCGAATATAGCCTCTTCAGAAGAATTTCATTTTCTTAAATCCATAAATTGACAATGAGAATGCAATTTCATTCATTCGCAATGAAAATAAAACAAAATACAAGTATGAAAAGAAAATATTCTTGTTCAGAAGTCCAGATAATTAAACTACAAAGTTCTCAAAAAAGATTCAAGGGTTCTGGTTTGGCTGATCAGGATTCTCCTGCTCGTTCTAGTTGAGCTCGTCCATCTCAAGGTTGTCCTCCAGCTGCTTCAAGAAAGCCTCATCAACTTTCTATTGATTCACCTCTCCCTCAACATTTTCCTTATCCTTTGAGACATATGAGGAAGAAGATTCACTCTTAGAAGTAGGGGGAGTTGTATATATGAAACCAAGGTCGAGCTCTGGATGCTTCCCTTTGACAACAACCTTCACCTTGTTTTGGATCATTTCCTCCATCATGTGGAAGGTTGAGGCACCTAAGGGAGTAGCGAGCATGTGGGCTAGATTCAGCCCCCCTCTGCTTGTCCGAGCTCTCTCCAGAGTTGTCTTTGCTTCTTCGACCTCAGCATGCCTTTGAACCACCTGTTGGAGCTCCTTAGAGAGCTTGTTGGAGTGGTCCGTCATTCGAGCCACCTCTTCGACTACCAATTGTCGGTCCCTGGCCAATTGCTCAACCAAGTCTAATGAACTCTTAAGTCCGCAGTGGCAATCGACAGCTTGAAGACTGCTCTATTCCTCTCTTGAAGGAGCTTATCTCGCTCATTCTCTACCGGTAGGAGGTCTTTATGCTCCTCTTGAAGACTGCAGAGGTACTTATCAAAGTCGTCGCCCATGCCACTGAAGTCTTGCAAAGAAAAGTATGTATCACTAAGGTTAAAAGATTCGAATTCAGAATGCAAGAAACTCACCATAAGAAGTATTTGGGAGTTGCTGAGGAATACTTGCCGAGCCGGGGTCCTCGTCGGCCAAAGAAGCCCACGAAATAGCATTTTTGAGAGTTCTTGAAATGTGGCCAGAGATGCCTCGATCCTTTGTTGTTCGTCCAAGACACCCCCTCTGTCAAAGAAAGCTCTTTGTGCCTTCGTTGCTCAAGTTCTGGACCCCTGTTGTCCGTATCATCACCCTCCAAATCAAAAGTATCCCGCTCCTGGATATCTTTATCATTCTTCTTCTTTTAAAGTTTACACTGGAGCGGAGTGTGATCATCGGTCTCCTCCTCGAAAAACTCGGGAGTGCAATCCCTCTTTTTGCTTGGGGGCTTCGTGGACCGACAGCCTTCTCCTGACCTTTGTCATTTGGCACACTTTTCTTCGTCTTTTTCTTTTTCTTTCGTTGTTCTTTTTCATGTTGGTAATTCAAGAGCTCTTTGGGTGTGAATTTTTCCATCGGGTCGTGGATCCATTAATATTGGCCCAACAATCTCAGAGGAGGTTATCAAAATGACGGATCAGATTGTTATAGGCCCTCTGAAGTCTGTTGATCTCGGCGTCCAAAAGGATCGACCTCTTTTGACCTGCAAAAAGGAAAAGTCAGCTTGTGAGAATACAAAAGGAAAACTCATGTAAGAAAGTAAGACGTAGGAGTCCAAAGAACTCCACTTAAACCAGGATAAATATCCCGGAGATGGACAAAGAAGAACTCTTAGATCCATTTCTTTTGAATTCATTTTGGTGCCCTTGAAAAGGGGCTTAGGGTTCTTCGCATGCCTGGAAAAGTAATAGTAATCCTACTTTTTTTTCGGATTAAGTTGTATAGCTCGACTCACTCATGCATGGTCGGCTCCTCCAGACCGACATCTTTAAAAATGAGAAGGGTCCCGATCATGTGGCACCAAACAATGGGAGAAAGTTGAATAGGGGTCATACTATACAATTCAAGAATTTTGACAAACAATGGATGAAGGGGAAGACGGATGCTGAACTCGAAGAGCCTGGCCGAAAAAGCCATAAAACTATAGGGTGGATGATGCGGGCGTTGGTCTTTGTTCGGAGCAATAAGGTTCAACTTAAGATAAATTATACTATTTAAAAATGCTTCGGAGCACTACATCGTCCAAATTCAAAGCAATCTCTATTAAAACACCTTTTAGGTTATGGTAATAATACAGAGGGAATATACCAGGAGCCAAACCCAATGATAAATTTATGGAAAAAGATAAATTATGAGATTCCGAATGTGCATCTGCCAAGGAAGAGGTCTGAGGATCCACTCGACTATCCATACTACTACTACTCTCATTAGAATTACTATTTCTCGAAATACTCATAATTTCAAAAGTTATTCGATTGAAAGAATCAACTAACCCTTGAGGAAGTTCGAACAACCGTTGTAAATTTTAGGCCGAAAAGCTCCGAAGTATGTAGGTAAAATAAGAGGTGAAAATGAAAATTTTGGGATATTTTATAAGAGAATATGACTCGGTCTGCGTGCCAGTCATATGGTCAGTACCAATCATAAAGTGACACGTGTCAAAATGTTTGAAATTCAAAATTCAAAAAGCCTGCCTGAGGAATTTCAACCATTTTTGAGCGGTAAAACGATTCAGAGTAATACAATTCAAATGAAAAAAATTGGCATGAAACCCTTGGTCGGGTAAGCCGACATTTTCCAAAAAAGTCCAGAGTATTGCAGTCGAAGCACTCTTACTCGAATGATTCTTTGAGATTCTACTAACCAAAGAAAAAATCTAGTATACAATTTTGTACATGATATGCTTCGACGCAGAGTGCTCAAGGGCTCGGGGTCACTCCCAACTCAACAAGTGATGTGATACAATCCTCGTGGATGAGTAATGATCGTAGCCCAGGAACAAGAGTTGACACGATGCAGAAACAACTCGAATGAAATTTGAAATAAAATGAACGATTGGTGGAAAAACCGGTAACCTTAACTCGACCCTTCAAATGACGTATTCCAGACGAATCTCATATACACCCCAAGAAGTTGAAGAATTAACGATACAAAACTGACGAAGACACCACAATCGGATGTGAAAGTCCGGTTGATAAGTCAATATTGAATTTCAAGGTACTCCTCATAAATTAAAGAGCTTTCAGAATTGGAGAAATAAACTCACAATTTTTATTAACTGAAAACTGAATTAAAATGAAAATACGAAGCCCTATTTATAAGGAGAAAATCAAATGTAATCCTAATCAATCTAGGAAATCAAATCAAATCCTAACAAATCTAGAAATTAAATATTGCTAAAAATCAAATCAAATAAATATCTAAACTTGTCAAGATATATCAAGACAAATCAAGTCTTCTCTTATCTTCAATGATACATTTTTGTCTCTCATAAATCCCAACTTCAATAATTGTAATTAAGTCCAGATAACTTAATCAAATTCTTCAATTTTGGACTTTCTTGATTCTCATCATGATGCAAATACAAAAAACACACTAAAAATCTTGCGATGAGTATTCTCTGCGCAGACGAGTCGGACTTAGCCAGTCACGAGTCGTAGGACGAAACTCGCAGATGATCACTAAAAGCCTTCCCAAAACCCAAAGGCGGGTGATTCATAAGACGAGACTCATGGACGATCCTTAAATAAAATCTTCCTGAAATCCGAAAGAGCTAAGGCTCACGTTACAGAAAATCTTCTATTTCCTGAAAATCCGCAATTCACAGTTCGAGAAAGGGAAACACTTTTCTTCTTTGATTAATTACAGGGTAAACAAATGGCTACAGATCCAACTCAGTTGCTTCGGCTCCGTCAAACTTTTCGTAAGTTCTAACAAAGCCGGGGTGCTATTGTTGTGACCCAGAAATGTGTCAGCCCATCAAAGAAGAAAATCCTAGAAAAAAGTCCAAAAATGCTAAAAACAAAAAATGATGAATGGTGAAGGCAAGCTCTTCGATTAGAAATATTCTAGGTCGAACCACTCCCCAAGACGAAGAAAGTCGTTCAGACAAAAAATCAAGTCAAGATCGAAGTAGTTCGATGTGCAAAGTCAACACCCTGATCAATGGGATGCGACTGTTCGAACAGATGTTTCAGCTGAAGGGTTGCCAACTTTCATTAAAGGATGCATTTAATGTATTTGACTTCTATAAATATAAATACATTGAAACATTAAAGTTCTACTAACAATAAAAGTAACAATTCTTGTTCTATTTATTTTCAATTGCAATTTTCAAATTATTTTTTGTCAAGTACTCTTATTATCGAAACGCTAAAATTCGAGCATTAACAAATAATAATATTAGTTTGGTTCACCTACCCACAATATGCACATATTCATGTGTAGTGATATAACAATATAACATGGGCTGAGGTGTTTAATGTTGGCAACATGAGTTAGTGAATGCATAAGCAAATCCCACACATAGCAGCCTCTTTGTTAATGATAAATTACAATAAGTATATATAGCCCTAATTCGAAAAGAGTGAAATTTATTAATACTTATTTTCGTTATATATATTATGAAAATACCCAAAACATTATATACATTCAAAAAATATTCACGGCACTATTCTGATATTTTTTCTGAATTCTGTTATAAATTTTTTTAAAAGAAATAATGTTGATTGAAACTTTTTTATTAAAATAAATTTTTATTGAGGAGAGAGAAGGTCGGTGTTGGACCATGATACAGATCCGACACCGACCACAATCTAAATAAAATAAAAAAAAAATTAAATTTTTTTATTCAGGAGAGAGAAGGTTTGTGTTATTGCTCGACACAGACCCGACACCGACCACTTCCTTCTTCATTTCCCATCACCGACCCACTTCCCCCATTCATTTCTCCC
Source organism: Plectranthus barbatus (assembly GCA_026898455.1). Lineage (NCBI taxonomy): Eukaryota > Viridiplantae > Streptophyta > Magnoliopsida > Lamiales > Lamiaceae > Plectranthus > Plectranthus barbatus. Next base: position 8,497 of record JAPKLW010001830.1, on the reverse strand, counting down.
ACCGACCCACTCCCTTCCTTCTTAATTACTACCTCCGTCCTATGAGAATTGGAAGATGATACGATAATTAATGCAATTAGAGATAGAAGAAAATTAATATTTTAAAGGTTTGTGTTATGACCCGACATAGACCCGACACCGACCACAATTAAAATAAAATTTTTTAAAAAAATTATTCATTAGAGTGGGTCGGTGCCTTCTGCCACCGACCTACTTCCTCCATTTCCCATCACCGACCCACTCCCCCCATTCATTTCTCCCACCGACCCACTCCCTTCCTTCTTAATTACTACCTCCGTCCTATGAGAATTGTCCCATTGGAAGATGATACGATAATTAATGCCTTCTTAATTACTACCTCCGTCCTATGAGAATTGTCCCATTGGAAGATGATACGATAATTAATGCGATTAGAGATAAAAAAAATTAATATTTTATTAATAAATGTGTATTAACGTTCCATTTTAAGTAAGGTGACAATTTAATGAAACATACGAAAAATGAAAGTCACAATTGAAGTGATATGGGAGATATATTATATATAATTAATATATAATATTTTTTTTATATATATATTAATATGTACTCCCTCCGTCCCACTCCAATTGTCACACTTACCAAATTGGGCGTCCCAACCAAATTGTCACCTTTCCAAAAATGGTAACTTTTTCACACTCAACAATAAAATATTAATCCCACTAACTCATTCTACACTCACAACTCTTAATTTCCGTGCCGAAAAGAAACATGACAATTCGCATGGGACGGAGGGAGTATATTTTTGTTTTTTATTTTTATATTAAAACTAAATAATTATTAATAAATTTGGTGATGTGATAATCATCATCATGATTAAATTTTTGTAATTAATAAAAAAAAAATCAATCTTAAAATATTTTTCACATTCGAAAACCCCCAAAATCCCCATCTCCGACTAGACAGTAGGCGCTGTTCTTCAAGGAATCCGGCTGAATCCCTTCATCGATTACGACGCAGACGCTCTCCTCCACCAGCAGTTATCCCCCAACGCCGGTCTCCGTCCAGCCTTCACCACTGCGTGCTACCCCAAGTCTCGACGCCTACACCCAGTACCCACTCGCCAAGTCACCAAGCACAAGGTATATTGTTCTTTATTAATTTAAGTTATTGTGCTATTTATAACCGTTTTAATTATAATCCAGAAAATCTGTCGATATAATGAAAATGCATTGAATCATTGGAATCACTATTAGGAATGTTCGATGATAATTGTTCATGTTTAGATTAGGCCTATCACCTTGGTATGATATTTGCTTGCAGCTGTTTGGTGGCTGCGGGTGATGGTGGCTTGATATTTACTTGGGTTGGTTTCGGGCTTCGTTAAGCAGAAGCTGTTTGAGCTTCTGCAGCTGGGATAATCTGTTCAATTGAAATTCTTGATTTTTTTTTGGCCGGATTTATTTTTAGTGGAACAATTTTGGGTTGGTTTTCACTTTTTCAACCCCTAATTATTTTAAATCATTTATATGGATTAATATAAATGTATTATCAATTTTTTTTATTATAATAATTTAATGGGAGATTAGTAAGTTTAATGTGAAAACAGAAGAACTGCTCAGTGGCAAAGTTATATATTCAGTTGCTGATGCCATGGGCTATAATAAGGATGAGGTATGTAGACTACGTCTTCTTCATACATATTTTATATGCCTTCCCTATTATTTATGTTTTAGGAGTGAAGTTTTATTTTCAATCGTTAGCTGTTTGGATATTAATCTTCTTAGGTCCAAATCATGGAGTAGTTTATTTTGCACTCTTCTTTTGTAGTTTATTGGTTGTTGGCCAAGTTGTTTGGCTATTTATATGTTGAAGTTGGTTCATGTAACATGCTAAACTATAATTAATTTGAGTTGTAGTATTCTTAACTTGCTTTTGCAATTTCTGAAATTTTGGTTTACCTATTGCTAATGCAAAACAATCCAAAAGGGAGAAGTAAAAGTAGAAATGAATTTACAACATTCAAGTTTCAGTTTTGTATTAGATTCTGCCTTATTAACTCTATGGACAGATCTGATTGTGCTTTGTTGAGGATTGGTTCTTTTCTTCTTCTAGATTTTAAAACCAACCTTAGCAACTTTTTTATTACTTTCTTCTTTTAAATTCAAATTCCTTTGAAGTGATTCTTTTCTCTTTTTCAAGTCTAGAGTTCCTGCAATAATTGATGCGCTTGAAAAGATGAAGTTGGTTTGATTGTGGAATTGATATATCGATTGCATAGGCTTGTTATTGTGACCTGAGAGGTAATGAGTAGAACATGATATGTGATCTTATTGGGTATTTTCATATCATTTCCTATGAATTTCTTTTTTTGCTCTATTGATTTCCAATACCCACTGGTCACTTTATGTGCTTATTTATAATCCATTTGCATACTGCCTAGGTTTGCTGCAGAAATTATTGGGTTGAGGATTCGTTATAAGCTTGACTGATTAATATCTTTTCTCTAACTGTTTTACTACATTGTTTTGCCTGAAAATGTTTTTCTTCTTCACTTTTATTCACCAGGAGAATAATAAACCTTGAGCAAACTATCAGAGCCTGGATGAGAGAGAAATTGATAATCTTCTTGTAATGGAATGGCAAGAAATTCATTACTTCATAGCAATAAATTCTCGCTCTCTCATTCATCCTCATCTTTTTCCAAACTCTTGGATACCTGCACCAAATCCAAGTCATCATCTCGCGTACGTGCATCCCATGCTTGCATTCTCAAATCCCAGTTCACCGATGAAGTTTTCATCAACAACAGGCTCATTGATGTCTATGGGAAATGTGGGTATATCAACTATGCCAGGAAATTATTCGACAAAATGCCAATGAAAAACGCATTCAGTTATAACTCAATAATTGGTGCATTGACGGTGTCGGGTTCGATTGATGAGGCGGAGAGAGTCTTCATTTCAATGCCTGAACCTGATCAGTGTTCTTTGAATTTAATGATTTCGGGTTTTGCTCAGTTCGGTGTTTTTGATACATCATTGGAGTATTTCTCGAAAATGCATTGTGAAAACTTTGTGTTGAATGAGTACAGTTATGGTAGTGCGCTAAGTGCTTGTGCTGGGCTGAGAGACGTTGCAATGGGTATGCAAGTTCATGCTTCGCTGTCCAAGTCGAGGTTTATGTCAGATGTCTATGTTGGGTCTGCTCTCATTGACATGTATGCAAAGTGTGGGGATGTGGATTGTGCTCACCAGGCATTTGATGGAATGACAGAGAGGAACACGGTGACTTGGAACAGCTTGATCACTTGTTACGAACAAAACGGGCCTGCAGACGAAGCGCTCATCTTTTTTCTCAAGATGATGGATTGTGGAGTTGAGCCGGATGAGATGACCCTAGCTAGCGTTGTTAGTGCCTGTGCAAGCCTATGCGCTGCTAAACAAGGCCGGGTGGTTCATGCTCGAGTACTGAAATCAGACAAGTTATGTAATGATCTTGTAATATCCAATGCACTAGTTGACATGTATGCAAAGTGTAGAATGATAAAGGAAGCAAGGTGGATTTTCGATAGGATGCCGTTAAGAAATGTGATCTCTGAGACATCTATGGTCAGCGGTTACGCCAGAGCTGCAAGTGTGGAAACAGCAAGAAGCATGTTTCGCAAGATGATGGATAGGAACGTTGTGTCGTGGAATGCACTCATCGCTGGCTACACGCAGAATGGGGAGAACGAGGAGGCGTTAGGACTATTTCTTCTCTTGAAAAGGGAATCCATCTGGCCTACACACTACACATTTGGGAACCTTCTGAATGCTTGTGCAAATCTTGCTGACTTGAAGCTAGGAAGACAAGCTCACACTCATGTTCTGAAGCATGGGTTCCGATTCCAGCAAGGACCGGAGCCTGATATCTTTGTTGGTAACTCTATAATAGACATGTACATGAAATGTGGATCTGTTGAAGATGGGAGAAGGGTATTCAAGACCATGATCGAAAGAGATGCCGTTTCATTCAATGCCATGATAGTGGGATTTGCACAAAATGGGCATGGGACTGAAGCTCTTCACTTGTTTAGGCAAATGTTGGAATCTGGAGAGAAACCAGATCATGTGACTATGATTGGAGTTCTGTGTGCTTGCAGTCATGCAGGGTTGGTCGAAGAAGGGCGCCGCTACTTCGACTCAATGAGGAAAGACTACGGCCTGGAACCTCAGAAAGACCATTACACATGTATGGTTGATTTGCTGGGTCGAGCAGGCAGGCTCGTGGAGGCCAAGAGTTTGATAATCTCTATGCCAATGTCAGTCCCTCCTGATGCTGTGGTGTGGGGATCTCTGCTCGCAGCTTGTAAAATTCACGGTGACATCGAGTTGGGCAGTTTTGTTGCTGAGAAGCTTATGGAGATTGATCCTACAAATTCTGGGCCCTATGTCCTGCTCTCGAACATGTATGCTGAGGTTGGGAAATGGAGGGATGTGACCAGAGTTCGGAAGCTGATGCGACGGCACGGCGTCGTGAAACAGCCTGGTTGCAGTTGGATTGAGATTGGGAGCCGTGTGCATGTTTTCGTGGCCAAAGATAATAGGCATTCACACAAGAGGGAGATTTATTTGTTGTTGAGAATGCTTGCTAAAACGATGAAGCTTTCTGGATATGATTTTGATGATGATGATCAGCATTATTACAGGCTTGAATTAACATCATTTTAGGTGATGTCAGCCTTGATTGGATAATGTTCTTATTTCTTATTACTCCCTTTGTGCTTGGGTACTTTTCATTTCGGCACATAAATTTCGAAGCTAGTGCTTAGTAGCTAATTGTGGTCGTTAATAAATTTGACAATCATTATTAACTTATTTAAGTTATTAAGAAATTAATTATGATTCTCAATTTTATTACCGACCACAATCAATTATAAGACAATAGATTCAAAATTTATGTGCCGAAATGAAAAGTATCTAATCTGATAGGACGGAGGAAGTATTTACAATGAGTTTATTGCTTTATACTACTTCAAGCTTGTCAAGACTCGATCTCAATTTATTTAAATTCTTTTTAGATTATTCTTTGGCAATATGTAATTGAGTAACAAGTTGATAATACAAACTTAAATAATATATTAAGTTTGGCAACGCTCAAGTGAAAGATTTTAAAACTTGAACTCAACTTAAAATATGTACATAATTGCTTTTGAATATTTTTTTAATTAATTCGACTGGTGATCATTCTAAAAGACATCCTCGTAGATAAACTAAACATTATTTTTATTTTTTTTGTATATTTGAATGCAAATTAAAGTGCAAAGAGTAAAGACTAGCCTAAATTTCTAGAAATGAACAAGAAGTAAAATAATAATAAACAAATAAATAAAATATGAATAATGTGAAGCCAATGAGCAGCTGTGATTCCTATCAACTCAAAAGGAGAGGGAATCAAGTATCTGCAGTGCAGCTGATGATATAACACAGAAGAAACAACCATTAACAGAATTTTGCAGCAGCAAAAGCAACTCTACTCCAATATTTTGACTAAATTCATACATCTTCCTATACTTTCTCAAATTAGTTTGTTTGCTCTTTGAGTGTATGAGGCTAGCTCCAAACAGTGTATGCTTAGCTTAAACAAGGAGTATTAATTAATTAAATGCTGACTATAACTAACCTAACCACTTCCCTTAGTTTAATTACAATATCTTTCCTTAATTCCAGATTCCTGGAGAAGAAGAAGAGCCATCAAGAGCACAAGCAGACACCAAATAAAACAAGCAGCAACTTGTTGAAGTGGATCCATATTTGAAGTTGGTTTATATTTGATTCTTGAAAAATTGATCTATCTATTGTGTGTGTGTGTGTTGTATGAATGATCCGTGAAATGAGTTTGTCAGTAGTGGTCAGCTGAATCTGTGGCTTAGTCATATAGGCCTTCCCACAACAATCACGGATTGGGAATTGCATATTTACTTTTTTTTTTAATTTTAGGCATGTGAAATCTTGCAACCACACATAAACATATACATATTACATATATATACACATTTATATATTTCTTTTGAATATGTGTGTGTGTATATATGATTTTTCATTCTAGAAATTCAAGCCATGACAACTCGTAGATTACGAGGCAATTGGCATCGGTTGATCACGAATAACAATATAGCTGTGTATTCACTGTTCGGTGTATGGATAACGGATTCCTACTTACTCCCTCTGTGCCGAAACAATTGTCTTGTTTCCATTTTTCGTCTGTCCCAAATAATTGTCCTCTTTCCTAAAATGAAAAATTAATACACACTCACTAATAAAATACTATTTTTTTCTATTTCTACTCGCATTGATATCTGTGCCATTTAGAAACAGGACAATTGTTTAGGGAGGGAGGGAGTATTTTTTATTTAATAAGGGTAAAAATAAAATATATCATAAATTATTGCAATAAAAGGTTTAAATATATTTTAAATTATTCACATTTTTTTCAAAACTTATCCCAAATTATTTTTTCTGATCAAACGGAACTTTAAGTCACAATGACCTATTATACCAAACATTTAAATCCAAAATTCATTTGCTGACTTGGATTTTCGATAATATAGTCAGCTTTCCATTGATCGAAAAAAATAATTTGGGATATATTTACATAGTTTAAATATTTATTCAAACATTTTAATAGTTTAGAATAAATTTGTAAAAGTGCACATAATTCGGGACATTTTTGAACTTTTTACTTAATAAAATATATACTAAACTATAAGTTTCTTTCAAATTTATGACATTAGCAAGAATCCGACGCTAAAAAATTGACGTAGCTCACCAGACGATGCTCAATATTTATAAAATTACACATAAACATATAAATATATTACAAATTAATATAATTTTCTCAAATTTCTGTTTGCTCCCATCATATATTTAAAATAAAATTCATAGTTTGATATATATTTTGTAATATTTATAATTTATAATATATTTAAGAATATTACTATATACTTGCCCTATTCAGTAATCTTTCAATAATTTAATTCCTTACAATTAAGATTATTACAAAATTCATTGTAGAGTCGATTTAACCCAATTAAAATATATAATATTACTTAAAAATCGGTTATTCAAATTAATGATTTGTATTTTTCTTCGAATTTAAGTATATCATTTCATCATTAATTTTTTTATTAATAACTATTATTAAAATAAACAAATGTGAACTTTTTATATTATTAACCGCTAGTTTAGTTGTGCATAAACTAAACTCTTTTTTTAATTACAAGTACACAATTCTGTTGTTTGGGAAATTAAATAAAATAAAACAAATTCCTCCAATCCCTCCAAAAACCTGAATATACAACCTGGTTTAGCTCATAGTTATATACATTTTGCTCAGAACCCCACCCGTGATCAACCAAACCATCAAACTCTGACTTAATTAATAACAATTAATTCTTCTTACAAATTTTTATCATGTTGTGTTGCATCCAAAAACATGAACTCCATCAAAAAAAAATAAAAATAAAAATAAAAACACAGTGAACTGAAGAAATGATGAGAGAGAGAGAGAGAGAGAGAGAAGAGAATTGGAAATATTGGTGATATATTAAAGGGGAAAGGAAACCAGATAGATAACAAAGGTTGTAAGAATTTAATTTGATGATGAGGTGAGGGAGTGTGAGCATTTATACCTGAGAATAAGATATGCAAGAAACCTGTAAACCAAGATGAAGCAAACCATGATGACATAATTCCTCCACCTGCTGCCTTCATCTCCATACCCTTCTTCTCTCAGCACATCCTCTCCCCTCACTATACACGTCCCAAACATGGAGTCCAAGCACTTGCTGGAGCTCGAGAACTCGTTGATCAGGAACCCTTCGAAGGGGTACTTGAAGAGCGAGATGTAATGCATGAAGATCCAGTAGGTTGGGATCCCATGTTTTGATATGAAGTAGCCTGAGAACAAGAAGAAGGAGCCCATGACGGCGGAGACGACCGAGTTTCCGACGATGAAGTTGGGGACGAGTGCGCTGAAACACACCACCACCGAGTTGGCGGTGTAGAGAATGAGCCATATGAGGAGCATGAAGTGGAGGAAGGCGGTGAAGGTAGGGTTCAGGCCCACCATCCAGTAGAGAGGGACTGCAAACAGGATTGCTAGGATGAGGAGGAACGGCAGGTAGACGAGGCCGTTTGCGATGGCGTAGGACGACACTCTGTAGCTCCCACTCGATGTTTCTTTCATTAGAATCTCTCTTTCTTGTAAGAAGATGGGGAGGGCCTCGGTTGTGCTTGATAGCAGGAACGTCAAGATGAATGCGAATAGGCCCACTCTCTCTTCTGATCCGAGCAGATCATCGCTTAGCTGGTAGAAGATTGAGCCTAAAACCATCCCAGAAACCAGCATTGATACGCTTCTGCAAGTGAAGAGCTCCTTGGTTCTGTATATGTTCTTCCAGAATCTATGAGTGAGAATCATGGTTTCCCGAGCTCTTGAGTTGGCGAATCCATGACGAAGCTCGACGACAGCACCGACA